>OY482671.1:53185958-53461014 GCA_960531455.1 Urophora cardui
TTGGAAGTGATCTTGATCCGTCTGAGGAGGTAGGTGCATTGGAATTCATTCACACAATGTCACAGGCGCTAAGCATAAATATAATGACAAATTTTGCCAATTACAACGCCAAAATTGACTTCTGAGCAAAAACTTTTGCCTGGAGCTGTTTTGGTGAGATTTCTCCATTAACTTGGTGGAAAGGAATTTGTGGTAGCACGCAGATTAGTTCTTCACCACCCTCAGCAGAAAATACGCACTCCACTTAATTCGAAAATGCCATTAATTCTTCACTAGAAGGTATTCAAGATGACATCCCTTCAACCTCAACGGGAATCACGCACTCTACTCGATATGAGTTTTTGGGGCCTATTACGAATTAATACGATACACGCTAAACGCTTGCAGTCGGGTACTTCGTATTACGAAATAATTTCTATCGTGTGAAACCCGATAGACTGTAATGGAAATAAAGTGAACGCATAACTAATTGAACCCTAAACAAATGTCATTCACGATAGTGCACCTAGCGGACGTGTGGAATTCATAATATGGAAACTCATTTTATACGATACGCTTGCAAGCGGCCGATAGCTATCGTATGACAATCCATAATAAGGGGGTTTATCGGATACTGATAGCGGAAGCGATTATGAATAAATTCATGTAAAATTTCATTTGTCACTAAAATTCTATTTCATACTAAACAATTAAATTCTTTCTTAATTCTGGTTTATACCCACATTTTGGGTAAATACCCAGGTACTTTGGTAAATACTTGGGTATTTACCGGTAAATACCCAATTTACCATTTGGGTATTTACCCCTGTCCCATCACTAGGTATGATACAACTGTTGCCTTCCGGCCCATGAATAATTGGTATCAAAACTTTTTCATTGCCTACCCAAAAGGAAATAACGTTGGTTTCATAATTAATAACGCACTTGTTAAGTTTTAGAAAATCTTTGCCCAAAATGCCATCTGATGGAATGTTAAAGTCTTCATCTACTACATCTAAGGTATGTGTTACGGAAAAATTAGAAAAATTTAAATTTGCATCAATTTTACCCAGAGTAGAAACAGTATTAGCGGTAACACCGGTAATATTAATAATGTCATTTGTATTTAAAGGAAAATTGCTATCAATGCTGGATATTTTTACTAAAGAAATGTCGGCTTGTGTATCTACTAAAAAGGAAAAAAGTTTATTATACTGGTTTATTTGTAATTCTATGAAATCTGAATAATTTAAATTTAAACAATAGATGCCTTTTATTTTAGAAAAACCGTTTAATTGCTTAGATCGCTCTCCCTCAGTGTTCGCTCCTGAGGGGCATCGCAGTTTAAAGCGCGAACATTTGCATTTCTTCCTCTATTGTTGTTGCTATTGTTATTATTACTGCTGTTGTTGTTACATTACGGCTATTGTTATTGTTACGCGAATTTGCATTACCTCGATTGTCGCTATTTTGTCGAAAATTATTACTTTGTCTATTTTGGTTGTTGTTGTTGTTATACCTGTTGCTATTATTGTTGTTGCTATTGAAATTGTTGTTGTTGAACCTATTAAAGTTATTGTTGTTATTGTACCTATTGAAGTTGTTGTTGTATCGGTTGGGGTTATTGTAGTAACTATTTCCATTATTTTGCCGAAAATTATTTTGATTGGAAAACCTTGAACGAAAAGCTAAAACCTGTCTTTCTGTCGCCTGATTATTCTGTTCTACGATCATCTTTGCTACTACGTCTTTTGCTTCAGTGAAGGAAGTCGATGCCAGGATTGTTTCACTAAGTCAGAGCGCGTATTTAATCTGCAAACATTTACTGATTGCTCGACTGCCATTTCGTGCGCTTTGGCCTTCGACATGCCTTCAATTATTAGAGATCGTTCTAAAGCATCAGCTAGTTCTTCTACATGTTTGGCAAAATCTGTTAAGTTATTATTGGAGTGTTAAGTTATCTGAGTGAAGCTGTTTTTCCTGCAACTACCTTGGAATTGTCCGGTTTAATACGAATTCTAAGAGCGTCTTTAATGTCTTGTATTGATGTCACATTAGTCGGAATTGCTTCCCGTGCTTTTCCATCAAGTTTTGATTTGACAAAAGATATAAGAGTTGTCTCAAGGTTTGCTTCTGCTACAACCTCTATTAATTCAATTTTGTCTAGGAAGGAATCTAACGCTAATGGATCGCCAGCGTAATTTTCTCTTATAATTGTGGCGCAATAACTAATAAAAGACTTCTTTTGTTCGACTGTAGCCACATCGGAAAAGTTATTAAATGGTTCTGCAAAATTCGATGAAATGTTCTCTAAATTGTTGGGTGAGCTAGTGGCTTTTAGTAAATCGTCTGAAAAAGCTATTGAATCTTTAAAATCTTCTATGAGCGCCAGAGGATCTGACGAAATTTCTAACTTGATGTCTAATTTTTCGAAACACTCTTTTAATTTCTCCTTGTTACGTGCGATTCTCGATAGTACTTCTGAATGATTTTCAACTTGACTTTTCTTAACGTGTATCAAAATAGCATTAAACGTATTTATTAAATCTTCTTTATATTCTTTAAGCTTTGACTCGTTTGTTGTTAATTTACGATTTTGCAATATGCGCTTAGTAACTTTTAGAAAATTCTCTTGATTTTACTTAAAAACTTCGACAAAGTCTGTCATAACACGATAATGTTAAAAAAAAACACAAGTCGCAATCGACAAAAGCACCAGTCAAATCTTCAAAAGCACGTAACACAATAATTGTAAAAAAATTTGTAAGCCGTTTCTAGTTCACCACGTCTATTGAGAATTCTTGAAAATGTATTTGTATGATTTGCCAAAATGTTGAATTTGAATTAATGTTATGCTGCTATTGTTGTTGAAATTTTGAATGATTCGCCGAAAATGTTGAATTGTAATGAAAAATTTATGCATGTAATCTATATGAATAAGTCCAAGCCTTTAAAACTGTGAAAAATCGTGTAAAATTTTGAAAATCCTGTAAAATATGTTTGTTCCAATTTAGTTTCAAAGATTTAAATATGTTGTACTGGCCATGTATGTTATTTTATTCGAAATTGAAAAATCCTGTATTGTGACAAAGCTGTTTTATATATATATCCCGGACGCACCGCTTTCATCAAAAAAAATGTAATTGTTTTACGTGACTATATTTTTTTTTCGGCTTTCTGTTGCTGCCCTCTGCTGGCGTTCTATTGCAAAATTCTGCTGCGGCGTTCTGCTGCTGCCCGTCTGATTCTGCTGCTGCTGGTCGTAATTTAAAGAGACCATTTGTCGCCAAGGTATACAAAATGGCGCGTGCCGTTACCAACGGATGTTTTTTTTCTTCTCTTCGCCGTTATGCTTCGCAATGTCACTGATTTTTACCGCAGGCGGTACAGTTGCTTAAAAAGTTGATTTTTTACCCAAAGATATATGTATCGATGTATGTATGTATGTCCATATGTGACATGATTTGCCAAGTCCAAAAAAATAATGATTTATGGCTAATTCCGTCGCCAATTATAAATGTGCATATTTTGCTGATGTGTGGTTAAATGTAATTATATGTACCACATAGAAAATGACAATGCGTATTTAATGGCCTACGCCGCCAATGAAAATTGTAGGTATGAATTCATGACTTTTTTTTTTGTAATTTTTGAGTTTTATATTTTTTTTGTTGTAGGTTTTTGTAGATTTTATGATTTTTTTTGTAGAAATTTTGATTTTTTTTATATTTTTTTTGTAGATTTTTTCGTTTTTATATATTTTTTTTTGTAGATTTTTCATATTTTTTTTTTGTGTTGTTTAATTATATATTTGCATATTAAAATTTAATTATTGCGCGTAGCGCTTCTACATAGCTGCAGGTACTCCCAGGTGGCTTCTTCCTGCTCGAGGCCATCTCGACCGGCTTTTGGCCACCGGTCACGGTCGCCATGTTGAGGTGTGAAGGTACTTTTGGTCCTGCACCTCGATGTGCACACGCTCACACTCACCTTTATGTTTCTGTTCTTTTATTTTAATTATATTTTTGTTAAAACACTGTTCTTTTTATGTTGAATACTTAATTGTTGTCTTTGTTTTATTTTAGTTTTAAATACAAATTATCTTTTAGTTCACTAGTTATACTTTAGTTTTTATTTTAAGCGCCGCGCCACGAACACGTCCAAATTCGCGAATAGAAAAAATCAAAGTCATTTGCCAGTCGGCTTCTATCATAGAAGAGAGCCGAGCTGTCAAAAACCCATTACCCGTTTCCATTCTGTCCCTACACCTGTTGTCCATTCACAATGGGCAACAAGTGCAGTGACAGAATGAAAGTGGGTGCAGTGGGTGTTATTTACAATTTTTGCAGGTGGGCACATCGAGGTGCAGGAACAAAAAGTACCTTCACACCTCAACACTCTGCTACAATACTTTGTATTTATAACGTAAAATTGTTAATGTTATTTTCGTAATTACTGTCTATGAAAATATCAAAAATTTTCATTCAAATATCATATTCAATTATGGAAAGTTCTATAATTTGTTAATCTAAAATAAATATTTTAAAAATAAAATACTTTTCATAAAAAGAAAAATTGATTGAGGACTACAAGATGGCCCCAGGTTTCATTTGAACTTCGATATATTTCGATAAATTTATCGATAACTGAGTTATCGGTCAAAATGCGATTGCACAAAAACCTTAATATTACCTTACAATATGGGTATCAAACGAAAGGGGATGTGCCCAGGTTTCATTTGAACTTCGATATATTTCGATAAATCTATCGATAACTGAATTATCGGTCAAAATCTGATTGCACAAAAACCTTAAAATTACCTTACAATATGGGTATCAAACGAAAGGGGATGGCCCCAGGTTTCATTTGAACTTCGATATATTTCGATAAATTTATCGATAACTGAGTTATCGGTCAAAATATGATTGCACAAAAACTTTAACATTACCTTACAATATGGGTATCAAACGAAAGGGGATGGCCCCAGGTTTAATTTGAATTTTGATATATTTCGATAAATTTATCGATAACTGAGTTCTCGGTCAAAATCTGATTGCACAAAAACCTTAACATTACCTTACAATATGGATATCAAACGAAAGGAGATGGCCCCAGGTTTCATTTGAACTTCGATATATTTCGATAAATTTATCGATAACTGAGTTATCGGCCAAAATGCGATTGCACAAAAACCTTAATATTACCTTACAATATGGGCATCAAACGAAATTGGATGTGCCCAGGTTTCATTTGAACTTCGATATATTTCGATAAATTTAAGACATATATTTACATATATTTACAAATTATATAAATTTGATATATTAACAAATTTCTCTTATATATTTAAAATAGATACTCATTTCCATTACAATAAGAACTAAATGCTCAAATTTAAACTTTAAGAAATACTCTAAATTATTTGGTACAAATTATAGTAAATTGCGAAGATCAACCAAACAGCTACACAAACAGTAAATCGCAGCAAGCTCACAACACTGGCTTCAGCACCACTCGACGCACTATTATCACCCGTACTATGCAATGCATCCTGCCACAAAGTCCACTCGCTATCGTACAACCGCGGATCGCATTTTGGATCGACATCTTTGTTGTTGGGCGGATGTGTTGTTATGCGAAAGTGTTCAACACGTTCTAACAGATCTTGCACTCATCTATCGAAGAGACATGGTTACATGCTACGCCCAAGTGCGCTGTTGCGTTGTGGTGAGGGTCATCATACTGATGTTGGCAATTGATTTGCGCATCCATGCGTAATTTTGTGATATTCACTTGATGCGGAGCTATAGCACAACTTCTCAATCTCACTTCGGCTAAACGTTGCCACAAGGTGGTATTCATAATGACTTCTTTATATCAGCGATGTTATCTGTATTTGCGTAAACACGCCCAACTCGCCAGCCATCGTTTTCACCATTGTCGCTTGTACCATTTATAAATATATTTATACTTCCATTTGCCTATATTATATGAAACATAATTAAAGATTCCATCAATATTATGCACAATTTCACGTCTCACCTGATTATAACTATATTTGAGTGCCAACCGCAAATTTAGATCATCGAGTTTTATTTGCTTGCATGAGAAGTTTTCTCGAGCAATATGTAACGAGTATTGAAAATGATATATTATTTAGAAAAAATTTAGCCCTGCTATTCTTAAATTAAGAATTTCATTCTTAAACCAAGATGTTTTCATTTTTTATCTTGTTTCAAGAATGCCATTCTTTATTCAAGATTGGAGAAACTTAAATTTGAAATAATTTTCCTTAATTTCAGTTATTCTAAAATCAAGTACGACACAGCTTGATTTTATCCCGCTACTTTTCTCTGAGTGTAATAAGAGTATTATCAAACAGTAATAATGCGCCAGATATTCTGTTGGTTAACATTTTGGTGTGCCTTTAATTCAAATCGAAAACTGTAAAAATTCGTACAATTTGTCCCGTAAAAACCATGTAATGCTCCTTAATTTGATACCAATATTGCTCAGAACTATTCCGTGGTTAACCAATACACGGATTCCAGAAATTACCATCGCTAAATGAGATCGCCATCCCCTTTCGTTCGATACCCATATTGTAGTATAATTTTAATATTTTTGGGCAATCACATTTTGACTGATAACTCAGTTATCGATAAATTTATCGAAATATATCGTTCAAATGAAACCTGGGGTCATCCCCCTGCAAGCCAGGTAGCAGCTATTTATATGGATATTTAGCAGCTACTCATGTAGCTATAAAACTAGCTATTTTTGTTCAGGCGGCGTGACGATATTGACAAGTAATCCAGTGGTTAAGATGTGGTTAATATTATTATGTTAATGTTGTGGTTATTATGTAGGTAGTGCTACCAACACAAATTTCCCTTTGTTTGGTTAATTCAGTGGCTAAGATGTGGTTAGCAATAATATGCTAATCTTATGGTTACTCTGTAGCTAATTTTAGCTACTGTTACAACAAACAAAAACATTGAAATCAAAGAAATAGTTTTTTATTCTTTATTTTATATTTATATTACTAATTTTTGTGTATTTTTTGGCTTATGAATATAGCCCCCCGCACATCCCTCACCAACGTTTCGGCAGGTTCCCCGAGAATACATCTGTGGAGTTAGACAAAAAAATAGTTATTTTGCAAATCGGAACTTATTAAAAAAACTTACCGAAAAGCAGGTCCATTATTTGAGGCCCAAAAGCCGTGCATTATGGGCTTTGCCTTAAAAATTGTAGTCGAAGAGCAAGGAGTCTGAAAAGAAAAAGTATTAAAATTTGAGTGAAAAATTTTATATATCGCACCCTATATAATATATATATATATATATGTGTTTATCTGCCCTCCCTGAACGTTCCCTGTTATCCATTTTAGATTCTACTGCAGAAAGAATATCCTACCGACAAAAAATTCACAGTAATATAGAAGTTACAAATGTTGTACCCAAGGCTGACCAATATTGGTTGTACCAATCTACCAGCAGATTACATCCCTATAAGACGGGAATGATAGAAACTCCGACACATTCACTAATACATATGAGCAGTAATAGTCATTTCATACATCATTTGAACCACATGGTTGATGGAAGAGAGACAATTCTCTTCATCACATTTTTCACACCGTCCATATAAAAATGATGGAAACCTGTAGGCAATCTGTGGCACAAATTTCCATCAATCGTGCGCATTAAATGACTATCGCCGTGTTATAGGGATACCTATGTACATACATACGTACCTAGATACATATATCGTCGGTGATACTGCAATACGTTCCGACCGTAACCTTTCACTTCTTCATGAACACACCTAAATAACGTCTTTACTATTTTGCGAATCACTTGCTTTTATATATGTATACTAAAAGAATGTAAAAAACATCACGGAAAGTAAAAATATATGTAGTTTTTCTCCCCCCTGAAAAATTTACTCACGGCGACGTAGTGCGGTTTGTAGTATCACCGGCAATATGCACGACATTCAATTCATATGAATACTTACCAATTTTCAGCCGATCTGATGGTTTTTGTCCTTAAATTTTTCTTTTTTCCACAGCTATATCAAATTTAATTGCGTTTTTTTTTTTAATCGCTTATTCACATTAGTGGTGTATCGAATGGTATCGGATTAGAATTTATCGAAATTTTCGATAGATCTGGTTAGCGCTGGCTGGCAGGGCCCTTTCGTTTGATACCCATATTGTAGGGTAATATTAAGGTTTTTGTGCAATCAGATTTTCACCGATAACTAAGTTATCGATAAATTTATCAAAATAAATCGAAGTTAAAATGAAACCTGGGGCCATCTCCTTTCGTTTGATACCCTTATTGTAAGGTAATATTAAGGTTTTTGTGCAATCAGATTTTGACCGATAACTCAGTTATCGATAAATTTATCGAAATAAATCGAAGTTAAAATGAAACCTGGGGCCATCTCCTTTCGTTTGATACCCATATTGTAAGGTAGTGTTAAGGTTTTTGTGCAATCAGATTTTGACCGATAACTTAGTTATCGATAAATTTATCGAAATATATCAAAGTTCAAATTAAACCTGGGGCCATCCCCTTTAGTTTGATACCCATATTGTAAGGTTTTTGTGCAATCAGATTTTGACCGATAACTCAGTTATCGATAAATTAATCGAAATATATCGTTCAAATGAAACCTGGGGTCATCCCCTTTCGTTTGATACCCATATTGTAGGGTAATATTAAGGTTTTTGTGCAATCAGATTTTGACCGATAACTCAGTTATCGATAAATTTATCGAAATAAATCGAAGTTAAAATGAAACCTGGGGCCATCCCCTTTCGTTTGATACCCATATTGTAAGGTAATATTAAGGTTTTTGTGCAATCAGATTTTGACCGATAACTCAGTTATCGATAAATTTATCGAAATATATCGTTCAAATGAAACCTGCGGTCATCCCCTTTCGTTTGATACCCATATTGTAGGGTAATATTAAGGTTTTTGTGCAATAAGATTTCACCGATAACTCAGTTATCGATAAATTTATCGAAATATATCGAAGTTCAAATGAAACCTGGGCACATCCCCTTTCGTTTGATACCCATATTCTAAGGTAATATTAAGGTTTTTGTGCAATCGCATTTTGACCGATAACTCAGTTATCGATAAATTTATCGAAATATATCGAAGTTCAAATGAATCCTGGGGCCATCCCCTTTCTTTTGATACCCATTTGTAAGGTAATATTAAGGTTTTTGTGCAATCAGATTTTGACCGATAACTCAATTATCGATAAATTTATCGAAATAAATCGAAGTTAAAATGAAACCTGGGGTCATCCCCTTTCGTTTGATACCCATATTGTAAGGTAATATTAAGGTTTTTGTGCAATCAGATTTTGACCGATAACTCAGTTATCGATAAATACCCAAGTATTTACCAAAGTACCTGGGTATTTACCCAAAATGTGGGTATAAACCAGAATTAAGAAAGAATTTAATTTCTTAGTATGAAATAGAATTTTAGTGACAAATGAAATTTTACATGAATTTATTCATAATCGCTTCCGCTATCAGTATCCGATAAAAACTCATATCGAGTAGAGTGCGTGATTCCCGTTGAAGTTGAAGGGATGTCATCTTGAATACCTTCTAGTGAAGAATTAATGGCATTTTCGAATTAAGTGGAGTGCGTATTTTCTGCTGAGGGTGGTGAACAACTAATCTGCTTAATTGCGTGCTACCACAAATTCCTTTCTACCAAGTTAATGGAGAAATCTCACCAAAACAGCTCCAGGCAAAAGTTTTTGCTCAGAAGTCAATTTTGGCGTTGTAATTGGCAAAATCTGTCATTATATTTATGCTTAGCGCCTGTGACATTGTGTGAATTAATTCCAATGCACCTACCTCCTCAGACGGATCAAGATCACTTCCAAACTCCAATCAAGCTTACTTTTAATTTCATTGAATGCGAAATATACCCTGTGTATATTATATTCATTGGATTCGAGCTTACAAATCCATTCTGGAATGTAACCAAATATGTTTGAGCTTAAATTTAATTGCTCCCAAAACATTTCACTAAGAAGCTGTGATTTTATATCGGCTTGTAGATCAATTTGTTCATGAACTGCTAAAACCTGAAGGGATGCTTTAGTTTTTATTACACTCTGTATTAAATAGAAATAACTTCCCCACCTTGTTTTGGGTGGTAGTTTTAATTGTTCACCGGTTTCTTTTTCTTGCAAAATTCTAGCTAAAGTTGCTGCTAGAACTTGGCTGTTTTTAATTTTTTTGATTATATGTATTTACAACAGATGAGCAGTTCTCCTGTAAGGTATCGCATTTTAAAAGGTCCTGACAATTTAAACAAAGGCTATGCGCTACAAAACCCACAGGCACAATATACGGATGGGCTTCTTTTACTATTTTGAACGCCTTTTGCATATTTGCAGCATTGTCAGCAATTAACACGAACAACTTTTGTTCACCGTATTCCTTCATGATTTCAATAATTTCCTGCGATAAATAGTTAGCTGTATGCCGGTTGGCCTGTGTTGACACACTTTTCAGAAATACGGTTTCTGGCTTTGATATGAGAAAGTTTACAACACCTTCATTACGAGTGTTACTCCATCCATCACATTGAATATGTAAAAAATTTGCTGTTTTCAGTTGCAGAGTAATGTCCATACTTATCTCATTATAAATTGTATCCAAATATGTGAAGGAAATTTCTTTTCTAGTTGGATCCTTGAAATGTGGAGTAAGGTCCTTAAAAAAGTCTTCCACAATGGATGCTCACCATAGCCAAAGGAGCGCTGGTTACAAAAATAGCCTTAGCTAAGTTGTATTGTGCCGAGTTTGAAGGAATATGCATATGTAAATCAGACGAAGGCGGAGAATCACTTGTTGTCTGTATCTTGTTTATTGCCGCATTGGTTACAATCATGTCTTGAACTCGTTGCTTTATTAATAATGGACACTTGACGCACGTTGTTAAATGTTTTGCCATTTTATTCACATTTGAAAATTTGTACCGCTTTTCGCAATGTTGTCATGAAACTTCTTTGCTACTTCCGCTGCTATGAAAATGTTTCCAAATAGTTTCATTTTTGTCTTCCCATCATTTAATTATTTAATATGAATATATATTATAAATTATCAACTCAAAATACGCGTACTTTATTTCATTCACTAATCGCTTGGAACAAATCTTTACGAATGAATGAACCAAATTCTTTTTATGCACCTGGTGATTCAGCATTGTTGTTGCCATCGCTCCCACTCATTACATTGAATTTCCATAAGCACGCTGATAAGCGGTTCTTATTAAGAATTATTGTTCTTGCAGAAGCCCAAACCGCCTTTTCTGTGTAAAAAGCAGCAAGAAACGTATAAACAAAATACACTTAAACAACATATGTTCAAAATAAATTCGAAAATGTCCACATTTCTCTTACGCTACGTAACAAGAGTATTCCTTATTAAAATGAGTATTTACCCATAATTGGGTAAATACCCGGGTATGAAAATGGGTATAAATGGGTAAAACCCCAGCATTGGGTAAATACCCAGGCGTAAACCCATCCCTACTCTTGACGTCAAAGATAGTTTTCTTATTTTTTTTTGTCCGTTGAGTACGTAATTATCTCATATGCCCAACACCAATATTCAGTACCCTACTATAAATATTTCAAGAGATTTTCGCTGTCAAAATTTCAGTCTGTATGGGAGGTGCCCATCCCTGCTTTACCAAGACCTAGCGTTTTTACCCGTTTAATACATAGTTATCTCACATGCCCTCACACCAGTTTTCAGCACCCTACTACAAACATTTCCAGAGATATTCGCTGTTAAAATTTCAGTTTGTATGCGAGGTGTCCATCTCTGCTTTACCAAGACCTAGTGTTTTTCCCGTTTAATACATAGTTATCTCACATGCTCTCACACCAGTTTTCAGTACCCTACTACAAACATTTCCAGAGATATTCGATGTTAAAATTTCAGTTTGTATGCGAGGTGCCCATCCCTGCTTTACCAAGACCTAGTGTTTTCCCGTTTAATACATAGTTATCTCACATGCCCTCACACCAGTTTTCAGTACCCTACTACAAATATTTATTTATTTATTTATTATTTATTTATTTCATAATCTAGAATAATTTACAATTCTTCAAGATTGCTTAACAACTAATTAAATAATTCATTTAGATATAATTTAAACGCAGATTTAGATAAAGCAAAATCAAGCTTAGATGAGTTTGGAAGCGAATTAAAATCTCTAAGTGTTCTAGGGATAGGAGCATTAAAAGAATAATTAGTTCTTACTGTTCCTACCCAGAAAACATCATGGTTACGTAAGGTACGGTTGGGAATATTGAAGTTGATTTTCTCCAGTAAACAAGGAGAGTCGATCACACCATTTACTAGATCAAAAATAAAAGATAGTGAGAGAATAATCCTTCTGTCATCCAGCGATTTTAGATTTATAAGTAAACACCGACTCATATAAGAGGGAGTCGGTTCAGTAAAATTCAGAGATCGTAATGCAAAACGGACGAAACTTTTTTGAACTCTTTCAAGTCTATAAATATGACATGCGTAATATGGTCTCCAGATCAGGGCTGCATATTCTAATTTGGAGCGCACAAGAGAGGTGAAAAGTGCCTTTAGAGTATATGGATCAGTAAAATCCGCACTGAAGCGGCGAATAAATGCTAGCATGGAATATGATTTGGATATAATATAATTTAAATGACTGTGAAAAGAAAAGCTATCATCGAAAACAACTCCAAGATCAATTGTTTCTTTTGATTTCGTAAGAGCAGTTCCTTCAATATGATAAGATGTAGATATAGGACTACGTAACTTAGAGTAAGTAACCTGTGAGCACTTACTTATATTCAAATCAAGTTTATTTGACTTGCACCAGGCGACAACATTATCTAAATCCATTTGAAATTTACGTGAATCCTCATTATTGCCAATTATCGAGAACATCTTTAAGACATCAGCGAACAAAAGAAAATGTGTGTAATTAAAACAACTACAGATATCATCTATAAATATGACGAAGAGTAACGGCCCAAGTATGCTCCCCTGAGGGACACCAGAAGTAGCAATGAAATGATTAGATGAAACCCCATCAATATTAACCACGCACTTCCGAGAGGAGAGATAGGATTTAATCCATTTTAAAAGAGTGGAATGAAATCCTAGAGCACTCAACTTGGAAATCAAGGTTAAATGACTGACTTCATCAAATGCTTTGGATAAGTCAGTATACACAGTGTCAACTTGCTTTCGTTTATGGAAAGCTGATAAACAGTATTCAGAAAACACTAAAAGGTTTGTAACTGTTGATCGACCTTTCATAAAACCATGCTGGTTAAGAGTGATTAGACGGTTGACTGAGAAATAAATCTTATCTTTCACAATCACTTCAAAAAGCTTAGAAACCGTAGACAGCTTAGAGATAGGTCGATAATTGGCAATATTACTTTTGTTGCCACTTTTAAAAACAGGGTTAATTGTGGTAATTTTCCAAGAATCAACGAAAACTCCTAGCTCAAGGGATTTATTGAAAATAAGTAACAGCGGTTGCGCTAATGACATACAATTTTTCAGAAGAAATGAAGAAAACCCATCTACGTCTAATTTCATACAATGTTTTAGTTGATGAATTCCATTTTCTACATCAGAAAGCGTTAAAGCCAACGAACCCATATTTAGAGTAGAATTAATAATTGATTGGTTTTCATCAGTAAAATCCGAGTCAACCACAAAGTTCGAGCGGAAAAAATCCGCAAAAAGGTTAGCTGCCTCGAGTGGGGAATGTGCTTTAGTCCCATCATAAAAGACAACAGACGGAATACTTGAGCATGATCTTTTCGATTTTACATAGCGCCAGAAGGAGCTGGTATTTGATTTTATGTCCGCTTCGAATTTGCGGATGTAATTACGCTTTAAACTTCTATCTAAGCTTTTAAGTTCCCTAGAATATTGGAAATATTTATCTCTATGGGCAACAGAGCCTGATATCTTGTACTTTTTATGAAATTTGTTTCTTAAGTTTTTAAGTTTTCTTACATTCTTCGTATGCCAAGGCACCTCATAGGTGGCTTTCTGAGTAACAGGTATGTTATCTCTAAAGATTTCATTTGTCTTAATTTTAAAACTATTATACCAACCGGCAACTTCAACCCCAGTAAATAGGGAATCCCAATCTACTGCGTCTACGGCGGCATTTATTAAATCAGATCTAAAATTTCTAAAACAAAACATTAGATTTTGATCATATGGATGAATAGTATTATACTCAATAAATTCAATATCGATAATAAGCGGTATATGATGCAGGCCTGGAGTAGACAAAGGGTCCAGGCACTCGAATATGGAGAAACTAAGTTCACCATTAACAAAAATTAAGTCCAAAATCCGCGAGAGGCTATTTGAAAAGTTGTTGATTTGTATAAGGCCACAACTTAAAAAGCTATCGATTAAATAAATTTCCGATATACTGTTTACGTTAGTCGGATATAACGCAGTACGATCATCAATATTAGACCACACAATATTACTAAGGTTGAAATCACCAAAAACAGAGAGATTGTCATTAAGATTAGAGTTATTTGCTAAACCAATTATATTATCTACATGTGCTCTATAGAGTGTATCTGTACTACATGGTGGGATATAAGACGCACATAAAAGTAAATTTGATACACCCTTAATTGAAACACAAATCTGATCCAAAAGACTGTCAGCATTCGTCAAAACCACAGTTGAGGAACAGTACTTCCGTTGTACTGCAATTAACACTCCTCCACCTCTGCATAGACCCGTTTTTGTAGCATCACGATCCTTACGGTATACGTTATAGAGATTCGGGTTAAAAAACTCATTATCGAAAAAGTTTTCTGTTAGCCAGGTTTCAATAAGAATAAAAATGTCGTAGTCCATAAGCGAACTCATCGCAAAAAGCTGTTTTTATTTGGTTCTCAAACCAGAGACATTTTGAAAATAGATTTTTAGATTTTTTGGGCTATATTTGGGATTATTTACGTCTTTTGTTTTTGGTTCCCCTCTTTTTGAAAAAAATGGATATTTCCAGAGATATTCGATGTGAAAATTTCAGTCTGTATGGGAGGTGCCCATCCCTGCTTTACCAAGACCTAGCGTTTTTACCCGTTTAATACATAGTTATCTCACATGCCCTCACACCAGTTTTCAGTACCCTACTACAAATATTTCCAGAGGTATTCGATGTGAAAGTTTCAGTTTGTATGGGAGGTGCCCATCCCTGCTTTACCAAGACCTAGCGTTTTTTCCCGTTTAATACATAGTTATCTCACATGCCCTCACACCAGTTTTCAGTACCCTACTACAAATATTTCCAGAGATATTCGCTGTGAAAGTTTCAGTTTGTATGGGAGGTGCCCATCCCTGCTTTACCAAGACCTAGCGTTTTTACCCGTTTAATACATAGTTATCTCACATGCCCTCACACCAATTTGCAGTACCCTACTACAAATATTTCCAGAGATATTCGATGTGAAAGTTTCAGTTTGTATGGGAGGTGCCCATCCCTGCTTTAGCAAGACCTAGCGTTTTTACCCGTTTAATACATAGTTATCTCACATGCCCTCACACCAATTTTCAGTACCCTACTACAAATATTTCCAGAGATATTCGATGTGAAAATTTCAGTTTGTATTGGAGGTGCCCATCCCTGCTTTACCAAGACCTAGCAGTTTTACCCGTTTAATACATAGTTATCTCACATGCCCTCACACCAGTTTTCAGTACCCTACTACAAATATATCCAGAGATATTCGCTGTGAAATTTTCAGTTTTTATGGGGGGTGCCCATCCCTGCTTTACCAAGACCTAGTGTTTTTCCCGTTTAATACATAGTTATCTCATATGCCCTCACACCAGTTTTCAGTACCCTACTACAAATATTTCCAGAGATATTCGATGTGAAAATTTCAGTTTATATGGAAGGAGAGTGCCCATCCCTGCTTTACCAAGACCTAAATTGTTTATCCGTTGAGTATATATTTTTGTATTATTCCTTCACAAAAATTTTCATTATTCTAGTACAAATATTTCAAGAGATATTACGAAAGAAAGGAAATTTTTGTATGGGAGGTGCCCATCCCTGACTTTTAATCAGATTAAAAATATGCCTATAGCAATTACCGGGGGAA
Organism: Urophora cardui; assembly: GCA_960531455.1. Classification (NCBI taxonomy): domain Eukaryota; kingdom Metazoa; phylum Arthropoda; class Insecta; order Diptera; family Tephritidae; genus Urophora; species Urophora cardui. The sequence continues at coordinate 53,202,144 of OY482671.1, forward strand.
AATACCTAGGTGTGCAAAGTTTCGTGAGGATCCGTTCAGCGGTTTTCTCGCCAATTGAGTTTAAACACAATTTCCATTTCACATTTATAATATACTAGAGGTTACCCGCGGGTTTCACACCACGTGCTTTTAAAAATATTAGCATATTGAGTTAGTCCAAAAAAGTTACATAGAAAAATATCATTCTTGACGTCAAAGATAGTTTTCTTATTTTTTTTTGTCCGTTGAGTACGTAATTATCTCATATGCCCAACACCAATTTTCAGTACCCTACTACAAATATTTCCAGAGATATTCGCTGTTAAAATTTCAGTTTGTATGCGAGGTGTCCATCCCTGCTTTACCAAGACCTAGTGTTTTTCCCGTTTAATACATAGTTATCTCACATGCCCTCACACCAGTTTTCAGTACCCTACTACAAATATATCCAGAGATATTCGCTGTGAAAGTTTCAGTTTGTATGGGAGGTGCCCATCCCTGCTTTACCAAGACCTAGCGTTTTTACATAGTTTAATACATAGTTATCTCACATGCCCTCACACCAGTTTTCAGAACCCTACTACAAATATTTCCAGAGATATTCGCTGTGAAAATTTCAGTTTGTATGCGAGGTGCCCATCCCTGCTTTACCAAGGCCTAGTGTTTTTCCCGTTTAATATATAGTTATCTCACATGCCCTCACACCATTTTTCAGTACCCTACTACAAATATTTCCAGAGATATTCGATGTGAAAATTTCAGTTTGTATGGGAGGTGCCCATCCCTGCTTTACCAAGACCTAGCGTTTTTACCCGTTTAATACATAGTTATATCACATGCCCTCACACTAGTTTTCAGTACCCTACTACAAATATTTCCAGAGATATTCGCTGTGAAAGTTTCAGTTTGTATGGGAGGTGCCCATCCCTGCTTTACTAAGACCTAGCGTTTTTACCCGTTTAATACATAGTTATCTCACATGCCCTCACACCAATTTTCAGTACCCTACTACAAATATTTCCAGAGATATTCGATGTGAATTTTGTTTTTGGTTCCCCTCTTTTTGAAAAAATGGATATTTCCAGAGATATTCGATGTGAAAATTTCAGTCTGTATGGGAGGTGCCCATCCCTGCTTTACCAAGACCTAGCGTTTTTACCCGTTTAATACATAGTTATCTCACATGCCCTCACACCAGTTTTCAGTACCCTACTACAAATATTTCCAGAGGTATTCGATGTGAAAGTTTCAGTTTGTATGGGAGGTGCCCATCCCTGCTTTACCAAGACCTAGCGTTTTTTCCCGTTTAATACATAGTTATCTCACATGCCCTCACACCAGTTTTCAGTACCCTACTACAAATATTTCCAGAGATATTCGCTGTGAAAGTTTCAGTTTGTATGGGAGGTGCCCATCCCTGCTTTACCAAGACCTAGCGTTTTTACCCGTTTAATACATAGTTATCTCACATGCCCTCACACCAATTTGCAGTACCCTACTACAAATATTTCCAGAGATATTCGATGTGAAAGTTTCAGTTTGTATGGGAGGTGCCCATCCCTGCTTTAGCAAGACCTAGCGTTTTTACCCGTTTAATACATAGTTATCTCACATGCCCTCACACCAATTTTCAGTACCCTACTACAAATATTTCCAGAGATATTCGATGTGAAAATTTCAGTTTGTATTGGAGGTGCCCATCCCTGCTTTACCAAGACCTAGCAGTTTTACCCGTTTAATACATAGTTATCTCACATGCCCTCACACCAGTTTTCAGTACCCTACTACAAATATATCCAGAGATATTCGCTGTGAAATTTTCAGTTTTTATGGGGGGTGCCCATCCCTGCTTTACCAAGACCTAGTGTTTTTCCCGTTTAATACATAGTTATCTCATATGCCCTCACACCAGTTTTCAGTACCCTACTACAAATATTTCCAGAGATATTCGATGTGAAAATTTCAGTTTATATGGGAGGAGAGTGCCCATCCCTGCTTTACCAAGACCTAAATTGTTTATCCGTTGAGTATATATTTTTGTATTATTCCTTCACAAAAATTTTCATTATTCTAGTACAAATATTTCAAGATATATTACGAAAGAAAGGAAATTTTTGTATGGGAGGTGCCCATCCCTGACTTTTAATCAGATTAAAAATATGCCTATAGCAATTACCGGGGGAAAATACCTAGGTGTGCAAAGTTTCGTGAGGATCCGTTCAGCGGTTTTCTCGCCAATTGAGTTTAAACACAATTTCCATTTCACATTTATAATATACTAGAGGTGCCCTCACACCAATTTTCAGTACCCTACTACAAATATTTCCAGAGATATTCGATGTGAAAATTTCAGTTTGTATGGGAGGTGCCCATTCCTGCTTTACCAAGACCTAGCGTTTTTACCCGTTTAATACATAGTTATATCACATGCCCTCACACCAGTTTTCAGTACCCTACTACAAATATTTCCAGAGATATTCGCTGTGAAAGTTTCAGTTTGTATGGGAGGTGCCCATCCCTGTTTTACCAAGACCTAGCGTTTTTACCCGTTTAATACATAGTTATCTCACATGCCCTCACACCAATTTTCAGTACCCTACTACAAATATTTCCAGAGATATTCGATGTGAAAATTTCAGTTAGTATGGGAGGTGCCCATCCCTGCTTTACCAAGACCTAGCGTTTTTACCCGTTTAATACATAGTTATCTCACATGCCCTCACACCAGTTTTCAGAAACCTACTACAAATATTTCCAGATATTCGCTGTGAAAGTTTCAGTTTGTATGGGAGGTGCCCATCCCTGCTTTACCAAGACCTAGCGTTTTTACCCGTTTAATACATAGTTATATCACATGCCCTCACACCAGTTTTCAGTACCCTACTACAAATATTTCCAGAGATATTCGCTGTGAAAGTTTCAGTTTGTATGGGAGGTGCCCATCCCTGCTTTACTAAGACCTAGCGTTTTTACCCGTTTAATACATAGTTATCTCACATGCCCTCACACCAATTTTCAGTACCCTACTACAAATATTTCCAGAGATATTCGATGTGAAAATTTTAGTTTGTATGGGAGGTGCCCATCCCTTCTTTACCAAGACCTAGCATTTTTACCCGTTTAATACATAGTTATCTCACATGCCCTCACACCAGTTTTAAGTACCCTACGACCAATATTTCCAGAGATATTCGCTGTGAAAGTTTCAGTTTGTATGGGAGGTACCCATCCCTGCTTTACCAAGACCTAGCGTTTTTACCCGTTTAATACATAGTTATCTCACATGCCCTCACACCAATTTTCAGTACCCTACTACAAATATTTCCAGAGATATTCGATGTGAAAGTTTCAGTTTGTATGGGAGGTGCCCATCCCTGCTTTACCAAGACCTAGCGTTTTTACCCGTTTAACACATAGTTATCTCACATGCCCTCACACCAGTTTTCAGTACCCTACTACAAATATTTCCAGAGATATTCGCTGTGAAAGTTTCAGTTTGTATGGGAGGTGCCCATCCCTGCTTTACCAAGACCTAGTGTTTTTCCCGTTTAATACATAGTTATCTCATATGCCCTCACACCAGTTTTCAGTACCCTACTACAAATATTTCCAGAGATATTCGATGTGTTTATATGGGAGGATAGTGCCCATCCCTGCTTTACCAAGACCTAAATTGTTTATTCGTTGAGTATATATTTTTGTATTATTCCTTCACAAAAATTTTCATTATTCTAGTACAAATATTTCAAGAGATATTACGAAAAAAGGGAAAATTTTGTATGGGAGGTGCCCATCCCTGACTTTTAATCAGATTAAAAATATGCCTATAGCAATTACCGGGTGAAAATACCTAGGTGTGCAAAGTTTCGTGAGGATCCGTTCAGCGGTTTTCTCGCCAATTGAGTTTAAACACAATTTCCATTTCACATTTATAATTGGGCAATTCACAAGCTGTTGTAAAGTATTGTAATGTTGTATACTGGTAAAGGTTTACAATAGGTGTATCAGTAGGGTTGATTTTTCTCATACAAATTTCAATACAACCAATACAACTGGGCAGCCTATGTTTATTGAGTGTGCTATTTGAATTGTTTTTTATTCTGACAGTTTGTTAAAAAAAAATTTAAACAAAAATATGGAAGCGGTGAGACGAAAAAAAAAACAAATTACTTGCATCGTGTGTATCATATATCAATTAGGACTTGAATCCGCCGCTAACAAATCTAATAACTGTTTTTCGCTTTCGCCTGGCATTTTTTTTTATTCAAATTTTTGTAAACAACAAACTGTAGACAATAACGAAATACAACAAAACACATACGAGAGTCTGTTCACAGGTACTGCGTTGTTATGCACATTTTCCTTTACAACATACAACTTTACAATAGCCAGTGAATTGCCCAAATATAAGATAAGAATAAGATAAGATAAATAGGTGGTGACAAAGTGTGGATCGTATTAGTGTGACATCACTTTAATTGATTTTGTTACAGAAACTCAGATTTATTGTGGCAGTTTATAACTTTTTAATGTAGAAAAATTGCAGAAGAAGACCACCAAGAGTTATCAATTAAGAAAATACCGCCATTGTGGATAAATACAATTTTTGCTTTAATTTTCAGTAATATCTTCATTTATTAGGAGTGTTCAATATCTCAAAATTTTTACATATTTTTACGAATAGTTACGAATTTATGTTCAATAACCCAAAAAATTCGCAAAAGGGAGCCAAATTGAGAGAGTAAGACCTCGAGAGAGTTGATAAACGCTGCAAGTAAAATTTTCACTTGCAACTACTAGCAGCTTTAAAAAAATAGAAGTGTCAAAAATATATGATCACAAAATTTTCAATTGGAAATATACAAACATTTTAAACGCAAGTTTCTAATTGTGTACTAAATAAGTTAGCGCAAAAACGAATCTTGATGATGTTGTGGAATAGCCAAAGTAGAATTTTGTTTTCCTAATTGAGTTATTTCCATTCATTTCCAATTTCAAAAATTTCAATTACAACCTAACCTAAAAATCAAATTGTCAGAACAGCGTATCAGCTGTTTTCTTGCGAATGTTTACGATTTTGTGTTCAATTACTTTGGTTGATAATTTTCTCTTTTTCTCGTTTTTACTCTTAATTTGACATTGACGCTCTTTTTGCAAGTACTTGCAAGTAAAGTTGTTGAACAAAGCTATTATCTTGTTATTAATTTATATATATATATTTACATTTTGTTTGGGATTTAAAAAAAATTTATAAACGTTTTCTTTCCTTTCTTTTTAAAAATTAAAGTAATAATAAATGTTTCGTTTAAGTAGACATATTATTTTTTCCATGTGAACACATATATGTATATTCGATAACATTTTACAATCTTGTTGAGTTAGGCACTCTGCACACGGAGCGTACTGCTTTAGACGCGTATTAGATACTACAGACGAAAGCTGTACGCTTTGATGTCGCGCACGTATATTTCAATTGAGGGCTGCACACGAGTCGTCAGCTTCATGCATTCGTCAAAGTATGCTGGCTACATGTCGCTTGGCGTAAAGCAGTGCTAGTAGCTAGGCGTACTACGCTTAGAAAACAGGAAGAAGAAGATGTTTGTTTACATTTTTCCACTTGGTGAAATTTAAGAAAGCAGTAAAATTTGTGTAAAAAATCGGAAAAATGAGTGTAAAATTAAAGAAAATGGAAGATTCCATAAAAGTTATCATCTTTTCTATTTAAAGCTTCGAAATTTAAAGCAAATACCGTATTATTAATTTGTTTGTTTGTTTGTGCAGCGAAGTTTCATGTCGCTTCGTGTGCAGATCTTGAGGCGTAAGGAAATCGACGCTACATAAAATGTCTCATACGCGTCTATGACGATTCGCCTCGTGTGCAGAGTGCCTTAGTTGTATAATGCTGTGAAAATTACTGTTTAAATATTTAATAACTAAAAATGTTCAACTGGCAACCCTTCTACCTTGCAACCATGCGAGCTATCAGCTGCCACGTTTTTACGTAAAAAATCAAAATGATTTTGATTTCTGCAGTACGACCTTCTGCGTCCTACGTTGTTGAATAATCGGTTACATACAAATCCCATTAAATAGGTTGGATCAGCTGACACGGTACACGGGTTTACGTTCTCGACTAACTGGGCTATTACAAGCTGTTTGTTGGCCAACGACTATCTCATTTTCTAGTCAAGTTGTTTACTTTTCCTAGTCGTAGTCTAGTCAAGTTGCCAAAAAAAAAAACGACTAGCAACCAGGGATGTGATAAGTTGGCTTTTCCTACCAAAATTGTTCGTTTTTTTCCTGTTGGTCGGATGGTCGCACGATTTGAATTTTGGTAGGTTTTTACCTTCCTTCAAGTAACATCACGGATTTGCTAGATTTTGCCACAACACTGTTGAAAGAACGTTTGAAAGTTCATGTATTCATGTCTCTTTCTCGCAGCAACAGTTTGCTTGAATACTTTTTGTGTTTCTCTTCGGCACAGTTTTGTGTAAAGTGCATAAAAGAAGGTGAACGCATACGCATGAAAACCCTTTCTTAATTTTTTAGTTTGATGAAAAATGCGCTTAATGAAAATTGCTTTGGCGGGCTCACAAAATTTATTTTTAATCTGCTTACGCTTCCACACAGCTCTGCTGCACCGGGGCGCAGATTTTCTACACTTTCTTTAATAAAACCAAACTCAGAAACAAATTAGAAATAAGCACTATGCACAAAAAAAGATCTTAGATTCAATTTTGATATTTAATTAAAGTTCTGATCTCATTTGCATACCTACTTGGACCTACCTGGTAAACCATAGTCGTAACTATTTTCAAAGGTTAACATAGATTACATACACAAATTAATGTACATACATATGTATAAACGCATTCGTATATTATTATTTTAAGCTAAAACATGTGAAAATACTTGAAGAGTGATATGTATGTATAAGTTCCTATATATATACCAGTTAAATGAATATATAAAAATACATAAATTTTCAAAAACCAGCTTATATGACGAATTTTGTGAAAAAAAATTTTGGTCGGCTGAAAGCTATTTTGGTAGGTTTTTGAGACGAATTTGGTCGGAAAATAAATTTCAAAGTGGCAACCCTGCTAGCAACCGAATGAGCTAGTTGTTATTTCTGTTAAACGACTATGCGACTAGACTGAGCTAGTCGCAGCACAGTCAGCAATTCAAACCCTGTTATTTCATTTGTTTATTTTCCCAATAGTTTGTTTAAAAATTTTAAAATAACTGAAAATGAAAAAAATGAGGGGCAAAACATTATGAAGCACGTGAGGGTAGACAGGCTTCGCTTGCCGGTGATTTTTGCATACCACAATTTTCACACATCGCTAAGCTATTGCTGGTGCACGGCCGTCGTTCCGTTCAGCGGCACTTTCCCAATTTGTCATCCATCGTCGTTTAATTATATCCACACTGTAGACGGTATTTTCTCATTATTCGAAGATGAATTCATACATAAGGTTGCGATTACCTTTTCAACGGTGATAATGGTTGCGTTGACGGTGCGATCGCGCGCAAACATACGGCAATAGCTGCTGTTGCTAATTTGTTAGTAGCTTTGGTATTTTTGTTTGCTGCTTCGGCTGGCCTAGCAATCATATCATGGAAGCTGCGCTTTCGTCACAGCGATGGTCTTGTCGGTGTAGTGGTGTTGGTTGTGCGACTTTTAGTGGGGATGGTGTAATGAGTGATGCAGGTGGCTCTATTGTAGATGGAGTAGTCGTAGGAAGTGTTGTTGTTGTTATAGGGCCTGCTATGGATGGAGTGGTTGTTTACAGTACTTTTGTTGGTGGTGTTTTTGGTGGTGAACGTATGCCTAACCAAACGTTCTTCCATTTCAAATTCATCAACGATAACAAAATAGTTTTCGTTTGAATTTGACATTTCTTTTCGTCGTTTTGTCGATTTTTCGAAATAGAGAATGTAAATTTCTTACGTTTTGGCAGCCGTTTTCGTCTTCTTGTTCGTTCGTAATACATAATACAAACAGGCGAACGATTCGTTTCTGACACGAAACGAAAGTTCGTTTCGCAATACAGAATGAGGGTGTAAATTTCTTACGTTTTGGCAGCTGTTTTCGTCTGCTTCTGTTTTCGTAATACATAATGCAAACAGCCGAACGATTCGTCTCTGACACGAAACGAACGTTCGTTTCGTAATGCAGAATGAGGGTGATAATTGAAACTTAAATAAGTTTAACTGTAAAAAAATAATTAAGTGAAGTGAGTATTCTTTTGAATAGGGAGTTTTCGCCTTGGTATAACAGAACACCAGATTTCAGAGGTTGTGCATATACATATTTGTATTAACCAAAATTTTCAGTCTTATATTTTAAGGCAAAGAAACTGTAATTCTTACAATACATAAAAATCAACGGATAGCAATTTGGCAATATGGCCGCTGTGGTGCAATGGGTAGAGTGCTCGTCTGCTAAAGCAGAGGTCTCGGGTTCTAACCCCACCAGACAAACTCCAAAAAAAAAAAAATTTCTAATTAATTAAAACCCAATTATTGGGTTTTTAGAAATAGCGGTCACCTTTCGGCAGTGGGCGGCATACCCTCCGAGTGTATTTCTGCTATGAAAAAGCTTCTCTCAAAAAATGCATTCGCTGTTCGCAGCCGTCATAAAACTGTAGATCCACCCAATTAGGAAAAACAAAAGGGGCACTTCTTGAATTTGGAGGCTAGGTCATTGAACACGTCAGAGTTATAATAGCGCCAGTGTATTATTATATTATTATTAATTTGGAATTGATCCACTTCACGGGTTTTCATCAAATTAAAAAAACACTAACTTCCCTTTCCAAATACAAATCACGTACCCGAATGGTACGTTTTTTTTTTTTTTTTCATAATTTTAACGTATTCCGTATATACGGCAATAACACTTCCTATCGTAATTAATATCAATTCTAAATCCTCATTCATTATACATTTTATTGAATCTTTCGCGAATTGGTAAAGTATGTATTTTCAAAAATAACAACGGCGGAAATTGTATATATGTATGTATGTAGTGTAATTGACAGACGCAACCATACGCATACACTGCAGCAGCCAGGGCCGCACGCAAGAAAACGTTTAGGTCCGCATACGCACACGCATTCGCATACGGTGCATTAGAGTTGGACTATTAGAACTGTAGGCTGCGTTGCCAATTTGGTTACTTTTTACCAAAATTGGTTATAGGGCCCACTAACCATCCAATTTATCGAACGACTTGGGCTCGTTGTACAACAAAACGTCACATTAGTGGGCCTGTTGTACAATTTGGACAGACGGTTGGATGAAGATCAAACGATTTTGATATTTTGTCACGTTGTACAACAAATTAGAAGGTTAGTGGATATGTTTGACAAGGTTAGGTTAGAGTGGCTGCCATAGGGGCACACTTAGGCCAGTGCAGAGGCCCATTGTGATACCACAAGAAGAAAACAGATTACTCCTCCTTTTTAAACCAGTTTGATAACCAATGAAATTCACCAGGTCCTTTATGTCGACAACCGCGACTTTAGATAGGCTTTCCAGGAAAGGTGTCCCAAGAAAGCGTCGTCTGGCGCTGTTAAGAGCCGGGCAATGGCAAATGAGGTGTTCGATTGTCTCCTCTTCCTCATCACCTTTGCAGCTTCTGCAGCATCTACGGTAGGGTGCACCCAGTCTCTCTGCGTGTTTCCCGATAAGGCAGTGTCCTGTGAGCACCCCCACAAGGTTCGAGATTTCCTCTCTCCTTAGAGTACATATTTGACGAGATCGCTTGTGGTCCCAATTCGGCCAGGTTTGTCTTGATGTTCGACATACTGGGTTCTGTTGCCATCTATCGCTTGCCAGTTTATAGATATGCTGTTTAAGCATTAGCTTGCATGTGGCAAACGGCATACCTATGCGTTCTTTGTCAGGAAGAACCTGCTCGGTAGTGCCTTGCCTTGCAAGCTCATCTGCCCTACAATTTCCCTCGATATCCCTATGTCGAGGGACCCACACGAGGTGCAAACGGGTCTGTTTGGCCATCTCCTGCAGAGATCGGCGACAGTCCAGTGTTAGTTCAGAATTGAACGAGTTGGAGCCGAGAGACTTAATTGCGGCTGTCGCTGAAGATGAATAGATCCCTGTGGATAGGTTCATGTCCTATACGGTTGACAGCCTCCATTATGGCTGACACTTCAGCCTGGTAAACGCTGCAGTGGTCGGGTAATCTAAAAGCTAGCTGTAGATTCAAGTCCTGTGAAAATACTCCACCTCCAACTTTGTTGTCTAGGTTCGAGCCATCGGTATAGATGGGGTTGGGTAGCACCGATTTGGCTCTACCCACTCGTCCCTTTCTGGAATCCTTGTTTCGTAGTTGCTGTCTGCAACTATTGTAGTAGTACAGCGGTCCGTACTACCGGGTAGAAAACCTAATTTGCTTAGAATGTTAGAGTGTCCTGTGGCTTTTGTATGCCATCCGGATGACTCCCTTAAACGTAGAGCTGACGTAGCCGCTACTTGAAAACCTGCTAAACCTAATGGCAAGATATCTAGAATGGCCTGCAGAGATTCACTAGGCGTCGTCCTGAGTGCGCCACTTATGCTGATCATGCTAGATCTGTGGACTTTGCTCAGAACATTAAGGTTTGACGCCTTGCTCAAAGCAGGCCACCATACTACGACCCCATATAGCAGGATTGGTCGAATGATCGCAGTGTAAATCCACCTGCAAATGCTGGGACTAAGTCCCCACTTTTTGCCTATGGCTCTTTTGCATGTGTATAAAGCAATATATGCTTTGTTTTGACGCTGAATGATGGTATCCTTCCAGTTCAGCTTTTTGTCCAGAACTACCCCTAGGAACTTAGCCTTGTCGGCCAGGGTCAGGCGAACGCCATTTAGTTCTGGTAGATTTAACGGTGGTATTTTATACCGCCTAGTATAGAGGACAAGTTCCACCTTATTTGAATTGACACTGAGCCCTCAACGAGAGGACCACGCTGAGATCTCTCGCAGTGCTACCTGCATCAGATCACATAAGGTCTGTGGGAACTTCCCTCTGTATGCTAAAGCAAGGTCGTCCGCATATACCACGACTCTCCCGCCGCCCCAAACTGCGTCTCTTTTTAGAAGTGAGTTGACAGTGAGGTTCCATAGCAGCGGGGAGAGGACACCACCCTGGGGTGTGCCTCTGAAGACGTAGCGTGTAGATTTGACCTCGCCCATTGATGAGAGTACAATCCTTCCCCTCAAAAGTTGATCAATCAACCCAATCAGAGATACGTCAACGCCTAGGTGACTTAAAGCGTTGCTTATCGCCTCTGGGGTGACATTGTTAAACGCGCCTTCGATATCTAGAAAGGCTACAAGGCAGAACTCCTTATCGGTCAAGAATGATTCAATGGTAGAAACCAGACTATGTAATGCTGTTTCGGTTGATTTCCCTTTAAGATATGCATGTTGATATCCAGAGAGAAGTTTACTATCAATTGTAATAGAGAGGAAATTACTTATTATCCTCTCCAGCGTCTTGAGCAAGAAGGAGGAAAGGCTTATTGGCCTAAAATCCTTCGGCTCTTAGTGCGAGGCTTTCCCAGCCTTAGGAATGAATATAACCGAGACGCGTCTCCACGTATTCGGGATATGATTGAAAGCAAGACAAGCAACGAAGATGTGTTGAAGCCAGCTTGCTGATGTCTCCAGGGTATATAGGAGTTGTGCAGGAATGATCCCGTCTGGTCCCGCAGCTTTGTAGGGTTTGAAGCTTTTGATTGCCCACCTAACCCGTTCCTCAGTCACAGGTATATTAAAAGCGATACCCGTTGATGATATCGCCAGTCCGTTTCGCGAGCTACCAGGAAAGTGTGTGTCCAGCAGCTGCTCTAGAGTTTCCTTTTCCGAATTGGTCCAGGATCCATCAGGCTTCCGAAGGTAGCCCAATGACGTTTGTGTCCTTGAGAGCACGCATCTAAGTCTTGCCGTCTCATCGACGCTTTCGACTCCGGTACAGAAGTTCCTCCAAGAGGTTCTCTTCGATTGTCTCAGGGCTTTTTTATAATCCCTTAGATTTTCTTTATATTGCAGCCACTCGTGCTCATTGTCGAGTCGTTTGGCTCTTTTGAATTGCTTCCTGCAAGATTGTCGAAGTGAGTCTAGATCGCAGGACCACCAATGAGGTTTCCGCTTGCCACGCGGTCTTGGTTCCGGACAAGTTAAGTTAAAAGCGTTTGAAAGTGCATTAGTGAAGGTACCGACCAGATCCTCCAACTCCCCTGTCGATAAGAGATTACACGGTGGAAGATCCGGTAGCCCCTTAACAAATAGTTCATTGTGAAGATCCCAGTTCGTGTTACGTGGGTTCCTTTTTAAAACGGATTGTTGAATGGAGAAATCTAAGATTATTTCTATATATCGGTGGTCAGAGAAAGAGTGTTCATCAAGAACGCGCCAGCCTTTGACACCCTCATAAGTTTTTTCACTACATAAAGTGAGGTCTAGTACCTCTCTTCGATTTTTTGTAATAAATGTTGGTTCATTACCTATGTTACACACTACCATGTTAGTTGTCAAAAGGTAATCAAAAAGTGACTCACCCCTTTCATTTGTGTCAGAGCTGCCCCATTGTACATGATGCGAATTTGAGTCCGCTCCGATGAGTAGATGGCCGGGGCAATATTTGGCCACCAGGTCCATCATCAAGCCTTGTGGTGGATGTGTGTGTGAATCACAGGGCATATACACCGATGCCAGAGTTACCGGTGTGCCCTTGATCGTTGTGCTGGCCGCAGTAATGTCGCCGTCGCTGAAGTTAGGCAAGAGAAACATTGTTAGCTCGTACTTAACCAATATACAGGTTCTTATATTACCTTCAACACAAGCTCGGATGAGCCTGTAACCAGTAGCCCCCAGTCCGCAAATCCTCAAGTTATTCACCCAAGGTTCTTGGATGAGGACCACATCAACGTCGCCTTGAGAAAGGCAACTGATGAGAGCGGATGAAGCCGCTTTAGATCGGTGGAGGTTTATCTGTAGCACTCTCATGAGTATCTACAGCCCCCACCCCTTCAACCACCGTGACCTCGGCAGCCTCTTCGTCGCTGTCCAGCACGACATCCTCCATTGTCAAATCATGCAGAGCATCTGCACAGTTTGACGTGGCGGACTTCATGCTGTCCACGTCGGAGATGTCCGAGTCCACCGAGGTTTCCGGAGCGGCGGCGCACTGAGCGTCGCCACGGTACACGTGAATTATGACATCCCCGACGCCATAATTCACCCTACCCTGGCACTGTTTAAGTGGCTCGAGAGCCTCCTTATTGTGCGCCAGGACCACCTCCCTTCTCGGGCCCACTGCGTCTTCGACTCGAATGACGCTCCAATTCTTCGTAGGGAGGGATGGGTTGATAACCTGCAGCATCGTGAGTATCCGCTCAGGAGCTGCTGGGGTTACAGGAACCCATACCCTGGCCCTAGGCCGAATCGGAACGTCCTTCCAGTCGACGACCTCTAGTCGCGCACCGGGGTACACCTCGCCGACCCTCGCGACCGCAGCCTTATACAGGCTAGCGGTCCTTGCGTCATCGCAAGCGAGCACCTTAATCTGGGCCTGGTACCATCCCGCGTCTCTACCACGTGGGGGTGGTCCTGGAGACTCCAGCACGTCGTCAAGGATGGCGTCGGTGATGGCGGCCAGGACCCACAACCACTTGTCCTTCGGGATGGCCCCACGGTCATTTCCGCGGTCCAAGACCCCAACGAGGATCCTGTCCCTGGCAACCTCGGCGAAGGTTGGCTTGGGCACACCGGCGTGCTGCTGTAGCCGCTTCGGATGGGGCTTTAATCTCTAGCGCTTAAAGGGAGTGACACTTTCCACATTTTTCCCCAACACTTTTTGGAACGATGGCAGCAGAGCTTTCGCCCTAACTACCGCCTCCCTCACGTCCTGGGGCAGCGTGTCGAGTGCCACCCCCCCCCCCCTCCCGTATCGTTTAAGGACCTTTGCGGCCCTCCGTTTATCCCCATATTGGGGTTTATTGTCCAGGGGAGGCGGCTCGTAGTTTCCCTCGCTGCCGCTCCCCCGGTAGATGTATTAGCTTCGGCTATCTTCCCCTTCGGATCAGCATGGCCAGGTCGTGAAACCACTGCCGCTGACGTCGGGGGAAAAGTTGCCTTTAAGGCGCTTGATGGACCCCTGGCCTCAGCAGGAGCTGGACGGCTCGCCGTTTCCAGCGTTGCCGTGACAGCAGCCCTGCTGGTGCTGGGCTCCATCGTATCACCCTTCAATGTATTGAAGAAGGCTACCTTCTCCTTTGGCGGACTATGGCCAGGTCGCGAAACCACTGCCACCGCCTCTGTGAGAAAGGTCGCCGTACCAACACTCGATGGACCACCCGCAACAGTGAGGGCTGGGCGGCTCGCCGTTTCCAGAGTTCCAACTGGAGTTGGGATCCATCTGGCGTCGATCGTCCCTACTTTCGGCTACCTTCTCCTTTGGCTCGGTGTGGCCAGGTCGTGAGACCATTGCCACCGCCTCGGCGAGAAGGTACGCCGTTCCAGCACCTGGGAGGTGTTCAGCATCAGCAGGAGCCGGATGGTTCGCCGTTTCCAGCGCTACCATTCCGGCGGTCCTACTGGTGCTGGGGCCCCCCAAGCCGCCAGTCAAAGTTGTTGTTGTTTGGTGAGAGGCAAGCCTCCCACCCACGTGGACGCCATGTAGGCGCGAAAGCGTCCTTGGCGCTTGCGCCGACGCAGTCCTCCTCCGAGTGGAAGAGGACGAAGATTTTTTGTTTTGTTTTGTTTTTGTTTTTAAATTTGTGTCCATGCGAAAAGGGCCCCAACTCGAAGCTATCCTTCCCCGTTTCGTGCAGTCACTAAGGATCCAAGGTTATGTGTGAAATCAGGGACAGCCTGGGGAGGTTGGAACCCCCGCCGTCATGTGGGGGGGCCCAGAGCCATCCATGCAAAGACAGGAGTAATCTCAACTGCACCTGCACCGCCAACTTAACGGCGACGGCTGGGAACGTACTCCGAGACTTGCCAAGTTTTAACGGGGCGGAAGCATGGTATAAGTATACCAGGTAAAACAAACGTCAAGTTTTCGTCGCCATATTAACCACCTGACAATTAAGCAGATTATGACATTTCGTGCTGCCATACTCAATGATAAAAATCCTCCATTTATGGTATTTTTCACCGCTTTGTTTTAAAAATAAATTGTAACCATGGTATTCATAGTAACGAATTTTTTCAATTTGAATTGAAAGAAATTTTTTCAATTTGAAAAAATTACACATCCTGCAGTAAATTTGTTTCACTGCTGAATGATCATTGATGATTCTTCTGAGTACAATTTTTATTATTATTATTATTTTTTTTTTTTTTGAAAAAAGCAAACCATTTATATGAAAAATTCAGCAGTCTTTATTTGAAAGTACTCACTGATGCCTCCTCAGTCATAGATGAATTTCATCAGTGATTCATAAAAGATTCATTTCGGATTTTTACTTCGCGGAATATCAGTTTGGCCGTACTACAAAGTAGCCCCTTTCCGGTATTCTCGGTGAGTTTTTAATTTAGTTTAGTAGTTACGACCACTTTTAATTTAGGCTTTGGATCACTCTGGTATATAGTTTGGGGAGGTTTTGGAGATTGATCTATTATAACTCCATATCGTCGCATAAAGTGCAATACCGCGTATCCGCTACCACCCAAATTGTACAGGAGACAGTAAAAACTGTTTTAATTCAAAACGGTTCGGAATTTTGCAAACCCACATCCAAACCAAGGTAGATTTTTGGATTATATTCTTAATCCAAATATCATTTTGGCGAAAAACAGTTAAATGTGCAGTTATTGGCTTACTTATGTATTTATAAGCGGTTTTGCGTCTTTTATTTTGTTCAATAGTGACGTATAGGCGGTTTTGCAGGCGTACGTAAAAACTTTTCTTCAATAAAGCAAAGTTATAATCTATTTCGTGTTTATGAAAGTATAATCAACTTTAGTACATTACAGTACAGTTATAAAGCAATAACACCTAGTATTCGCGGTATTGGTTCGAAAAAATCCCTTAAAAAAAAGCGGTTTTGAAACTGTGTCATTATTTGGAATTGCGTTGTGTGAATTTCAAAATTGTTGCATGAATGGATGGGGACGGACGCCAGGAATGTATTTTTGATGAAATCTCATTTTTGGCAAAAATGTCACGCGGTTTTGCACTTTAAACGACGATATGTATGTACACCACCATACCAAGTGAGCATTTCAGTCTATATACATATGTATGTATGTACATAAGATAGGGTCGAAAATAAATGTTGTAAAAGTCCGCCCCTAAATTTGAAGCTTATGTTGAGAGGGTTAAGGGACACAAAAAAAAAACCTTTTTGACCCCGCGAAATACCGCCGAAATTGTTTTTTCTTGTAACTTTGTTATTTATCATCCGATTTTTAAAATTGATACGTCATTAGTTTCGTATTTTGAAGCTCTACACTTCCTTCTAATGTCCTTTTGAGCTCTGAAGTCGTTTTCACATAGTTGGGTCAGCTAACTTATTTGAATGTTCACGAATTATCCTCTTTGTATTGCCAAATGAAAGTGCTACAAAATTCATGACAATGTTGCCTTGATACGGTTTTACTAAATTAATAAACAAAGAAGTTACGTCACAAAGAAGTTATTTAACGTAGATATTATTTAACTATTTTTTTTAAGCAATTCAGTATATGTAAAGTTGTAAAAGTCGGACCCTAAATTTGAAGCTTATATTGAGAGGATTAAAGAAAAAATTTAAATTTTTTTTTCTGATCCCGCGAAATACCGCCGAAATAGTTTTTTTATTGTAACTTTGTTATTTGACTTCAGAGCTCAAAAGGACATTAGAAGGAAATGTGGAGCTTCGAAATACGAAAATAATGACGTATCAATTTTAAAAATCGGATGTTAAATAACAAAGTTACAAGAAAAAAACCATTTCGGCGGAATTTCGTGGGATCAGGAAAAAAATTTTTTTTTGTCCCTTAATCCTCTCAATATAAGCTTCAAATTTAGGGTCGGACTTTACAACTTTACATATATTGAATTGCTTAAAAAAATAAATTAAATAATAGCTACGTTAAATATTCGTAGTGACGTAACTTGTTTGTTTATTAATTTAGTAAAACCCGTTAAAGGCAACATTATCATGAATTTTGAAGCACTTTCATTTGGCAAAACAAAAAGGATAATTCATGGACATACAAATAAGTTAGCTGACCCAACTATGTGAAAACGACTTCAGAGCTCAAAAGAGGATTAGAAGGAAGTGTAGAGCTGCAAAATACGAAAATAATGACGTATCAATTAAAAATCGGATGAAAAATAACAAAGTTACAATAAAAAAACGATTTCGGCGGTATTTCGCGGGATCAAAAAAAAATTTTTTTTTGTGTCCCTTAACCCTCTCAACATAAGCTTCAAATTTAGGGGCGGACTTTTACAACTTTTTTTTTCGTATGGGGACCAACTCTATCTAATGTACATATGTCCAATCCAATTACAAAAAAATATGTACCCTAGATTTTAACAATATGAGTTGCTTATTTCCGCGGTGCACTAATATCAAATATGGCTGCAAAGACGGTGATATAAAATTTTTCCAATTTCAGACGATACCCTTTATTCGCGGAGAGTGGATGAAGATTTGTGGAGTGAGCGAAGAGGAGCTACCGGAAGTTCCATAAATCTGCTCACTAGTGCCCTTTCTCTTTCTGTCCTTTGATTCCTGAAATACCCAAACTTTCAAACATAAATCTACGCATTCAAAAAATAAAAGTCTGGCATCGCTATAATCCAAGACTGACATAAGATCAAACTTCAAAAATCTGCTTTTTAATCAAAAAGACAGCGTCAAAATGACAATGCACATACCTGTATTTTTTATACCATGGGCGGAAGACGGTTGCGACATTAGCCTGACAGCCATTTTTGTGGGGTGTCACCCCCACATACTCAGGTGTCAGATTGCCACGCCCGCCAGCCCGAAGCAAACTAATCCGAATAGAGAAGCCAGAGAAAGTCCGTAGACAAAGCAGGGTCAAAATGGAGGAGTGGTCCCCACCTACTTTATCTGTTCCCCGTCCTAGATGGTTGGGGTTAACAGTGCCACCAAACGTGAAGGAAAAGTAGGAGATTGAGAGTGAGAGGTGAGAGGCTTCATTTCCGAGGATCGGCCATCGAGTTAACACATCACTAACCTTTTTGGCACCTATGTTTGACAAACTTTATTATTTTTTTCTCGCTGAAGTGAAAGCATCGCGTGCATCATGTTGGAATAAGAAATAAAAGTGGCAAAATTTAAAAAATTGCTACAAAAATATTGCCAAAATGTGCAATATTAGGTGTGAAAAATGTAAACAATTAACTTATATATTTTTATAATACAAAAATTAGCATTTTTTTTTTCAATTATTACATGTAGAGCCAGCACAATCCGTATGCATTGGCTTGTGTACTGTACAAAGCGTCGGTAAAAATTATGTTTGACGACAAATCGACGTGGAAGTTGGAACGTTGGTGGCGAAGCATGCGATTTATCCAGAGTGCGAAGAACGCTCAAAATAAACTCACTCAAACGAATTATCACTCTATAATTCTGAGCTATGCCACGCTCTCACTAGCGCAAATACACAGTGACAACGAACGCAAATGAACGAACGTCAACAGCGATCGGTGGGTCTCTGCAGTGGCGATAAACTCTTACATAAATTCATTTTAAAATGAGAGATCGTTTGAAAATTCATTTTTTGAAAATTCATTCTATGAGTTTATTTTATAACTTTTTGCGCTAGCGATAATTTTTTGAGTTTATCATTTTTTGAGGGAGGTGCCCATCCCTGCTTTACCAAGACCTAGCATTTTTACCCGTTTAATACATAGTTATCTCACATGCCCTCACACCAGTTTTCAGAACCCTACTACAAATATTTCCAGAGATATTCGCTGTGAAAATTTCAGTTTGTATGCGAGGTGCCCAACCCTGCTTTACCAAGACCTAGCGTTTTTACCCGTTTAATACATAGTTATCTCACATGCCCTCACACCAATTTTCAGTACCCTACTACAAATATTTCCAGAGATATTCGATGTGAAAATTTCAGTCTGTATGGGAGGTGCCCATCCCTGCTTTACCAAGACCTAGCGTTTTTACCCGTTTAATACATAGTTATCTCACATGCCCTCACACCAATTTTCAGTACCCTACTACAAATATTTCCAGAGATATTCGATGTGAAAATTTCAGTTTGTATGGGAGATGCCCATCCCTGCTTTACCAAGACCTAAATTGTTTATCCGTTGAGTATATATTTTTGTATTATTCCTTGACAAAAATTTTCATTATTCTAGTACAAATATTTCCAGAGATATTACGAAAAAAAGGAAAATTTTGTATGGGAGGTGCCCATCCCTGACTTTTAATCAGATTAAAAATATGCCTATAGCAATTACCGGGTGAAAATACCTAGGTGTGCAAAGTTTCGTGAGGATCCGTTCAGCGGTTTTCTCGCCAATTGAGTTTAAACACAATTTCCATTTCACATTTATAATATAAGATGTATGTATGTACATACATATTCATGCATGTGTGTACTGTATTTATTCAAACTAATTCAATTATTAAATTTATTTAAATTAATACATATTTATAAAACTTTATATTTACATACCGATGTACCTACATATATATTTATGTACATTTGTAGTCTACATGTATGAGTTAAGGGTTGTTAAATATTTTATTTAACATAAATACCTACATACATATGTACCCAGCCACAGGGCCGCGGAGAGGGGGGGGGGCAGCCAGGGCAATCGCCCTGGGGCCCGGAAGGTTTTTGGGGGCCCGGAAAGGCAAAGCAGTATTGACAGTACTCGAACTAGGATTTCATAGATACATACATAGGTATTTTGTTGCTACAAAAAATTGTTTTAAAATTGAAGTGTTTAACTTAACCAAATCACCAAACTAAAATTATAAGCATTCAATCAAATATTTACCTTGTTTATACATGGGCAAATCTTAGAAAAGTGAGTTGAAATTGAGGAAAATCGACTTTGATTTAGAGTTTCCAAAGTACCGCAATTGGTAAGGTGGTGAACCAAGCTTCTCAGAAATATTTACTTTTTAAATGAAAAATGTTGGTAACCCTGTTTAAATTGATTTCAAAGAGTTAAGGTATACAAAATTTAAAAAATTATTAAAAACAATACCATTATCTATCTACTATTATTTCCATGATTTTATAGTTAGATACTAGAGTTATTACCAGGAACAAGTGCAAGAAGGATTAAATAAATAAACTGACATTGCGATTAAATTTAGTTTTTTGTGGAAGTATCAGGATCTGTCGGAAGAAGAGCTCAGAGAAAGGGCAACGGCATTCTGCAGGATTTATGGCATAGATATTTCTACGGATCTAATAGATGAAATCATTTATCTCAAAGCCATCCACTTAACAAATTTGGGATGTGATTCGCTGCCACAATTACAACTTCTGAACAAACTTCATAACTTGAAGATGGAAGTATTATTTCCTAACATCTGCATAGCATTAAGAATATTTTGCACACCTCCGTCAGTGTGGCTGAAGGGGAGCGTTCTTTCAGTCTATTGTCTCGCGTGAAAAATTTTTTGCGTTCTACTATGAGCCAAAATAGCTTGACAAGCCTTGGAACATTGGCATTGGCGTCCAGCCTTGCTCGCAGCATTAGTTTTGACTCAGTAATTTCCATATTCGCAGACCAAAAAGCACGGAAGGTTTTCCTTGGATGATCCAAGCTCTTAAAATGTATTTAAAAAGGTTAATGTAAGCAAATCAAATAATGAGATCTAACATTTCATTTATTGGGGTCTATACACAGTGCGTCTGACTCGCGAGTCATCTGTGTACGTGTTGACTCGCTGTCATTCTGGGCTCACTAGCGTCATTCATTTGGGAATAGTTTTCATTGCAGAAGGTTCGAAATGAATATCTCAGACGACCTGTATACTTCGATGAATTCAAGAAAAAAAAATTTTATCTTCCTCAATATCGTCGAACTTATTGGCAAACATTTTTGAAAATAAAATATATTTTTTCTTTTCGTTATTTATTTTTTAAACGGTTTGTAAATTAACTCACAAAATTTGACAGGTGAGTCACAGCAAAATATCAAACTAATTTTGATTTTCTTGAGTCATGCCAGAGTCATGTCGGAGTAACTACTACATGCGCATTTTCACTAATACACCCAAACTGACACTTGAATCAGACGCATCGTGCATAGACCCTACACTCAGAAAAAAAATCATCAACACGATTCATGTAAAATTAACCCGATGGATCTTTACACATAGACAGCAACAATTTTTTTCAAATTACACGATGTTTGAAACATGATTTTGGCTTTGTAACTGTCATCTGAAAATTTGGTAAATTCAACCAAATTTTATTGTTGATACAACATGAAGAAATTTTAAAATATACAAGATGATTCAAATATAAAATTTTATTCCTAAATGTCATTTGGAATTTGGTTTATTTAACATGATGATAGTGTCAATATAAACTAAAAAAAATGTTAGAAAAATGACGTCCCAATTTTAGTGTTAATACAACATGAAAACAAATGTGAAAACAACAAGAACCACAACTAACAATAAAATTTGGTTGATATAACACGAAACAATGTTCAAACATAAACGTCATTTGTAATTTTGGTTTATTCAACACGATCATAGTGTCAATGTAATCTAAAAAAAAAGTGTTAAAAAAGAACGTCAAAACTATTTTGAAACATATATAATTTTTTTGATCATTTGAAGTCTGATTTTCGTGCAAAACGCAAATTATTTTTTTAAAAAAAAAAAAAGAAAACTTTGTGCCGTGGCAGTGATGCGAGTTTAGCATCATTGTCAGTTCGCGATAGTGGGGTTTCGATTTATGTTTTCAGTTTGCAGGTGAGTTAAAAGAGGATTACATTTTTGTTTCTAAAAGTATTTAATGTTCAATATTTTACTTTTCCTCTTCATAGGTTGCAATATCACGAGGAGGGTTTTTAGCGAATGGGGGTTTGCGTGCCAAACATTACTCGGTGCAAGTCATAGTACTATCGCCCATGTATAAACTATCGCCGGCACATTTGTGTTCGTATGAGAAGGACGCCTTCAATTTGGTCAGTTGTGCGGGTGATGTACGAATGTGCTTAATTGAAGTGATGATTATATATTTTATGTTTTATATGTTTTTTTATTTAAAAAAATAAATTGTACAATCAACAAGACTTTCTAGTTAATTTAACAATAAATTTAATGTAAACTCAAAAAGATGTTATTGTTAATTCAACAGGACCATTTCGTGTTAATTTAACCAGCTTTTATTGTAAAATTAACTAGTTAAAATTGTAAAATCAACAGGAAGACTCTATACTTTTTAGTGTTAATTCTACAGTTGTCATCCTGTTAAACTAACACTTGACAGTAGTGTTAAATTTACACGATTACATGATGTGTTGAAAAAATTAACCACAAAATTTGTTGATTTTTGGTTGATTTCACACTATTTTTTTTCTGGGTGTATATGTAAGTGCTCTAGTAAATCTTATTTTATATGAAATAAAGCTGACAATGTGAATTGAAAAATTTTTGTATTTTATTAGATTGAATTTATTTTTTGGGGGGGCCCGTAAACGCGAACTGTACCAGGGGCCCGGCTCGGGCCAGCAAGGTACCGTACATTTTACGAACATTTCGATTTACGAGCTATTCTCGAATCAGAAAACAATAACAAAAGAAACTTTTTTCTATCATGTCAAAAACAAAAAAGAAAACGAAAAATTTCAAACTCAATATTTTAAAAGTAAGTATGTATGTTTGTAAAATTTCTACATTTACGATAAAAAACGGACTTAAAAAGATTCATAAACGAGTGCTTTTTCGATACATTTACGACACTCGTAGGCACTGAACATTTTAAAGCGAAACAGTATTCGTAGGCGAATCGTAAACGGATTTCATAAACGATATTTTATTAGAGTTTTCTTCGAGAAAACATCAGTTTACGAGCTCGTTTACGATGATTTTGCTGGCTGGGTATGTATGTATTTAGTTCTTACTTGAAAACTAGAATACAACAATTGAGCGTTCAAAAAATAAGTTCGCATTTTATTTATTTGTACACATGTATGTATATACATTCCAAATGGAAAATATCATTACCCGCGTTCCATTATTGAATAGACATACATATGTGCATGCATTAATATTATATACATACATACACACATACATATGTATGTACAATTTAATAAAATCCGAACTTGTATTTTGAACGTACGCTCAGTTGTTCAATTCCAGTTTTAAAGTAAAATCAAAAGATGTAGGTACCTATGTTAAATAAAATATTTATATAGGCTACATATCGACGGCTATTTCAAAAATTGTTTGAAAAACGTCTTATTTCAGAATTTGTTTCAATAACGTTCTATTTCAGAAAATATATACATTTGCATTGGCGCACTCAAGGGGGGGGGGGGGGGGGGGGGATTTATGTTTATAAACAAGCAGTGTGGAGACATTTCCCTAAAAGTATGCTGTGGATATTAGCTGAGGTTTGTTATACTCAGCTGTACTAGTACACAGAGTATTATAGTTTTAATCACATAACGATGGATTGTAACAGAATGAAATAATCGAGATAGATATAGCCTTATATATCGCACCCTAAATCATAAAGGGGCACAACTCAAAATTTTTCGAAATCGAGTTTTTTTCATAAACGGGTATACGGAACATATCTCTGGAGATTGCCAAAAAAAACTTTTGAATAACTGTCTCTTTCGAGCGAAAAATGACCATTATACCTGGCCCTTTGCCATACGATTGCTTGTAATGAAAAAGTTTTTTGGCTCTCCTGAAAATTTTTGAATTTTGAGTTGTGCCCCTTTACGATTTAGGGTGCGATATATTAAAATGATCAGGGTGAAAAGAGAAATCGATTGAGCCATGTCTGTCCGTCCGTCCGTCCGTCTGTAAACACTAACTCGCGCAGAAATTGAGATATTTTGATAAAATTTAGAATACAAGTTGGTATCGAGACTGGGACGGTTGGTATTGAAAATGGGCGAAATCGGACCATGACCACGCCCACTTTCCCCATATAGTAAAAATCGGATATTTTGTATCTCAGTCACTAATAGAGCTGGAGTGACAAAATTTCAACTACGTATTCAGCCCTTATGAAGAAATATGGGGAAATTTTGGAAAATGGTCGGTGCCACGCCCACTTATTAAGGGGCAAACATTGAAAGTTTTATAGGTCATAACTCAGGAACCGTTGAATATTTGTCGATGAAATTTGGTACGCGTAATTAACTTAGTTAGGAAAATTTTTCGACGAAAAATTGCCAAAATCGATTGACGACCACGGCCATTTTATATAAGGGAACTATAAAGTGACCTGATAAAAACATTTTAAGCGATATCTTTTGTCAAATATAAAGATATGTCATTGAAATTTTGTGTCATGAATCCAACTATAGACATAAAACAAAAAATAGAAAAATGTTGGAAAATGCGTGTGGCACCGCCTACGAGAATCTACGAGATTTTGGAACCCATAACTCTACAAATAATTAAGATGTTATGACGAAAATCAGTTTTTACACTTTAATAACCTTTGGTAATACATGCTCAAAAATTTAGCGAAGTCGGTTTAATACCACGCCTACTTTTTAACAAAGATATTTCTGGAAAACCCTTTGGGAATTTGTAACGTGACACCTTTGTAATTGGAAGTCATAAAGGGTTGCAAATTTGCACTAACAATAATATTTATATGCTTAGTTGGATGATTGATACAAATTTTGAAAATGGGCGTGGCTGCGCCCACTTTATACGGCACTCGATTCATATAAAATACACCATAATCGAACAAACGCAAACAAACAATGAAAGCATACAGCTGAGTATCTACTGTTCGATTCTACTCGAACTTAGGCTTTCTTACTTGTTAGTTTTAGTTTAAATACAGAGAAAATGCAATGAATTGAGATTTAAAAGGTGACTTTGTTTAATGTGTGCATACGTAGGTCCATTCCCCAAACATAAATTTAACTAAAAATTGTCTGGACGAGTTTTAAGTATTTTTTTTAATTTTCCGTTGGATATTGAAAACCTCCCCAAAATATTTTTCTGTGTGCGCCACTGTACATATGTATGTATGTATCGAATGAACACAAATACCCAGCCAGCAAAATCTTCGTAAACGAGCTCGTAAACTGATGCTTTCTCGAAGAAAACTCTAATAAAATATCGTTTATGATATCCGTTTACGATTCGCCTACGAATACTGTTTCGCTTTAAACTACGAGTGTCGTAAATGTATCGAAAAAGCACTCGTATATGAATCTCGTAATCGTAATGTAGAAATTTTATAAACATACATACTTGCTTTTAAAATATTGAGTTTGAAATTTTTCGTTTTCTTTTTTTTTTTTGACATGATAGAAAAAAGTTTATTTTGTTATTGTTTTCTTATTCGAGAATAGCTCGTAAATCGCAATGTTCGTAAAACGTACGGCACCTTGCTGGCTGGGTATGTATGTAAACTCATACATATATAAAATTTTTATTAGATTGAATAAATACATAATAAAATTGTTAAAGTGCAACTTCAATATACATATGTACATTAGAGTGCGTTTAAAATTTAAATTAACGATATTTTACTGTATCGCCCCATCAATCTGTAGTAACATGGTCAAAGATATCACACATAAATTTTGGTCCCGATTGGTGGCGGTTAAGGCGTGGCGCATTGAGGTCAAAGTTCAGAAAACTCTATGAAGGGTCAAAAAATCAAAATATTTTTTTTAATTATCTAATACCCACAATTAATACTTCTATACCCAATGATAACAAATATAAATTTTGGTTCCGATTGATGACGGTTTAGTGGTGTTTTAAGGTGGTCAATGTTCAGATTGCCATAGAAGACTTACATTTTTAGTGTCGCATATGGTAATCTGAACTTTGACCCCCTTGAAACACCAGTAAACCGTCATCAATCGGGGCCAAAATTTATATTTGTTATCATTGGGTATAGAAGTATTAATTTTGGGTATTAGATAATTAAAAAAAAATGTTTTGATTTTTTGATCCTTCATAGAGTTTTCTGAACTTTGACCTCAATGCGCCACGCCTTAACCGCCTCCAATCGTGACCAGAATTTATGTGTGATATCTTTGACCATGTTACTATAGATTGAGGGGGCGATACAGTCTTTTTATGAACTTTTAAATTTTTCATACAAATTAAGAGCACCCTAATGTACATATATATCGCTATAAGACCTAAGGCTTTTTAAAATATTATAAATATATACATACATATGTACATACATATATACGTACACAAATGCATTCATATGTATGTACATACATACATATATCATATTTATCATCTAATAAACGCACGCCATCATCCAAAAACTGCGCCTTCACGATGCCATTAGCTGCTTAAACCTCACAAAAAACCCTTGTGAACGCATAAAATGATAAACTCAAAGAACGATCAAAAAATGATAAACTCAAAAAATGATCGCTAGCGCAAAAAATTATAAAATAAATTCAAAGAGTGAATTTACCAGAGAAATTGTACGATAATTCATTTTTGAGTGAATTTATGAATTGAGTTTATCGGATGAATTTCATCAGTGATTCATAAAATATTCATTTCGGATTTTTACTTCGCGGAATATCAGGTTGGCCGTACTACAAAGCCCCCCCTTTTCGGTATTCTCGGAGAGTTTTTAATTTAATTTAGTAGTTACGATCATTTTTAATTTAGGCTTTGTGATCATTCTGGTATGTATATAGTTTGGGGAGGTTTTGGAGATTGATCTATTATAACTCCATATCGTCGCATAAAGTGCAATACCGCGTATCCGCTACCACCCAAATTTTACAGGAGACAGTAAAAACTGTTCTAATTCAAAACGGTTCGGAATTTTGCAAACCCACATCCAAACCAAGGTAGATTTTTGGATTATATTCTTAATCCAAATATCATTTTGGCGAAACACAGTTAAATGTGCAGTTATTGGCTTACTTATGTATTTATAAGCGGTTTTGCGTCTTTTATTTTGTTCAATAGTGACGTATAGGCGGTTTTGCAGGCGTACGTAAAAACTTTTCTTCAATAAAGCAAAGTTATAATCCATTTCATGTTTATGAAAGTATAATAAGCGGTTTTGAAACTGTGTCATTATTTGGAATTGCGTTGTGTGAATCTCAAAATTGTTGCATGAATGGATGGGGACGGACGCCAGGAATGCATTTTTGATGAAATCTCTTTTTTTTTTTAACACGCTTTTATTAGTTTCACCTGTATGTATGTATGTATGTATGTATGTATGTATTTTCTAGCTGCTGTCTAAATATATGCAACATATTTACTAATGAGATTAGGTTATAACCACCGCTATGTTCCAACAGATGGCGCGCGTGTATTTATATTTTTAAAATATTCACTTATTTGCACTTTAAACGACGATATGTATGTACACCACCATACCAAGTGAGCATTTCAGTCTATATACATATGTATGTATGTACATATGTCCAATAATAATAATAATATAATACAATGGCGCTATTATAACTCTGACGAGTTTTATGGCCGAGCTTCTCTCCCAATTCGAGGTGTGCTCCTTTTTGTTTTTCCTACTAATTGGGTGGACCTACAGTTTTATGCCGGCTCCGAACGGCGAGCGCATTTTTTGTGAGAAGCTTTTTTCATGGCAGAAATACTCTCGGAGGGTATGCCGCCCACTGCCGAGAGGTGACCGCTGCTCTTAAAAAACCCAATAATTGGATTTTTACTAATTAGAAAAATTTGTTTGGCTCGGACCGTGGTTTGAACCCGAGACCTCTGGCATAGCAGGCGAGCACTCTACCCACTGCACCACAGCGGCCAATGTCCAATCCAATTACAAAAAAATATGTACCCTAGATTTTAACAATATGAGTTGCTTATTTCCGCGGTGCAATAATACCAAATATGGCTGCAAAGACGGTGATATAAAATTTTTCCAATTTCCGACGATAACCTTTATTCGCGGAGAGTGGATGAAGATTTATGGAGTGAGCGAAGAGGAGCTACCGGAAGTTCCATAAATCTGCTCACTAGTGCCCTTTCTCTTTCTGTCCTTTGATTCCTGAAATACCCAAAAATTCAAACAAAAATCTACGCATTCAAAAAATAAAAGTCTGGCATCGCTATACTCCAAAACTGACATAAGATCAAACTTCAAAAATCTGCTTTTTAATCAAAAAGACAGCGTCAAAATGACAATGCACATACCTGTATTTTTTATACCATGACCGTAGCCATACACGGTGCGACCGTTGACCCAACTCGGTTGCAATCGAGTTGGACTGTTTGCCTACATACGGTGCAATTTATTGTACAACCATGTTGTACAATCTCATTTTGTAAAAAATTACTTTGAGTGAACATTTAATAGGATAATATTGCGCTTGTAGGAAGAAGAATAAAGTACAGCAAAAGTACGATAATTAAAAGGGAAAAAAATTACAAAAAAGTGGTTCCTGCGAGCTTTCCATTTTGCGTTATTTATTCTAGAAATATTTATGTTTTTTGTGTTGAATTCGCTTATTTTTACTTATTTTAATTTGATGTGTTCACTTCAAGAATTCTCATGAAATGAAATGTTGAACAACATGTCCCCAAACGATGCAACCAAGTTGTACAACTTGCCAAAAAATCAAAACTTTTTGATTTTTCGTACAACCGATACACAACTTCATACAACAGCCCCAAAAACGTTGCGATTTCCAGCGCAACATGCTCAAGTTGTATAAGAAATTGCAAGGTGTGTGGCTAGCATAACAATTTTTTCGCTCCGAAAGGGGTGCTAATGGCATATGTCAGACGGTCAATATATATTGATGAAATCCGTGAATCGCGATTCATATTGACGTTTTATACCATAGCTTTGTTCAATAACTCAAAGTTTTTAATTGCTTTTACAAATAGTTACGAATTTTATGTTCAATAACCCAAAAAATTTGCAAAAGAGACCCAAATTGGGAGAGTAAGACTTCGAGAGAGTTGAAAATAGTTGCAAGTAAAATTTTCACTTGCAACTACTTGCAGCTTTAAAAAAATAGAAGCGTCAAAAACATATGATCACAAAAATTGCAATTGGAAATATGCCAACATTTTAATCGCAAATTTCTAATTGCATACTAAATAAATTAGCGCAAAAAGGAATCTTGACGATGTTGTGGAATATCCAAAGTAGATTTTCGTCTTCCTAATTCAGTTATTTACATTCATTTTCAATTTCAAACATTTCAATTACAACCTAACCTAAAAATCAAATTGTGAAAACAGCGCATCAGCTGTTTACTTGCAAATGTTTACGATTTTGTGTTCAATAACTTTGGTTGATAATTTTCTCTTTTACTCGTTTTTACTCTTAATTTGTCACTGGTGCTCTTGTTGCAAGTAAAGTTGTTGAACAAAGCTCATGTCTCCACATAACGTGTTTCGCTCTTTTTTTCTCAATTTTCTCTCTCAATCTTGTTTCGACACGGAAACCAGTGCCGAAACTCGCCAATTTCCATACAAAATTTCTGAGAGCGAGTGAAGATTGAAACACTGTTTCATTCTGAACAGGGTTGCGTGATTTTGATTTGACTGAATCACTAATCAAAAATATTTTCTGATTCTTGATTTAAAATATTTTCAAATCAAAGATAATTTTAATTTATGATTCGTTTCAAAAAAGAATCAGAAATACCGTTTGATTCGTGATTCAAACTATTTTCAAATCAAAGATAAATTTTATTTGTGATTCGTTTCACAAAAGAATCAGAAATACCCTTTGATTCGTGATTCAAACTATTTTCAAATCAAAGATAAAATTGATTTGTGATTCATTTCTCAAAAGAATCAAAAATCTTTTTTGATTCTTGATTCAAACTTGATTTCGAATCAAGATTCTTAACAAATTTTTGATTCGAATATTTCTGCACACAAATATACATAGTGCGTGTTTTTATAAGTGTCTTCGTACGGTAATACTGCGCAGTTTTGGGGGTTTGTTTTGTAAATTTTACAACTGACAAATATCTCCGGTCGACGGGACTTTTGGATTTTGAATAAGCAGGACCTCCTCTACAACGCCCGACAAGTCCTTTTTTTTCAACGCGTGGTAGACTGTTGGAAAATTTTCCCATTAAATTACTCAAAAACGTATGTGAACGCGATTGATTTCGGCTAATCAACGTAATTTCAAATGCAATCTGCATGCGCTTTTAATATGCATTCCGTTTGCGCTTTTAACTCTTTTGGTATCTTTTATGGTAGATTCACATTTGGATAAATATCTTGTGCGACCTTTTTGACCATGGTTCAATAATAAAGGTTTTCGCATTACTACATACGTACATACCTTCATACAAACTCCATGTAAGATATTTGTGTATTATGTGGCGCCTCTGTCAAAATCATAGAAATCGTCGGACTACTGCCAGAAACACGAATGTAAAAATTGTTTTAAGTGCGATGTCTGCTCTTGATCGGGTATATATTGATATAATAACGATTAATATTTGTATATATACTTATGTACATACACGCACATATTATGTATGTATGTTTACACAAGCATTTATATAAATATTAATTGTTATTACTTCAATATAAAGCCGATAAAGAGTAGACATCGCTCTTAAAAAAATTTTCACATTCGTGTTTCTGGCAGGAGACCGACGAAATCATATTGCGTCATGCTCAAAATTGATATAAGTTGTACATAAGCACAATTTGAATAAAAAAAGAAAAATTAGTAATCAGCTGTTCAGTAAGTTAACCTGTATAAATTAGCCTTGTTTTTGACACTTCTACATCTATTGTGAACTAAGAGTAATCCACAGGGCAGTTATTTGCAAAAAACCATTGTGAACTCGAAAACCAATTACGATACGATAGCTTTCGCATGTGATGCCATTTAGCAAATACGTGAGACGTATCACGGAATTATTTTTCGTATCGAATTTGATCCGTGATCGTATGTGATGAATCGACCCCTAAAAAGTCACTATATACTATATATGCATCCCTACCCCTTCCACCATGTAACAGTTGTTTTTTTGCGGGCATGCGACGTTATTAGAAAATTTCCCCATATCTCCTAATAACGCCCTCATATTAAAACAATTTTATTATGCCAATATCCAAGCCACAGGCGCGAGCCATTATTTGAGAATATTTTATTAAAATCCGGCGAATATTAGCGAACAGAAATTTTCATTTGTATACATATCTACATTAGATGGTCATTTTTATCTACAATGTAGGTCCCATGGTTAAATAATAACCCAACAGACCAGTAGCCCGTTTCTGTAACCTTGCGATATGAATTATAACGCAAAATACAACCCTGTTTCATATTTATCGCAAGGTAGCGTTTCTGTAAGTGTGGTGAATTTTGGTTTTCGTTATTTCTTGCGATATTCATATCACCAGCTTTAAGGGTAGTGAAAACAGATACATTTCAAAATAATGAGTGTGGTTTGTATTAAATTTCTTGCATTTTTATTTATTACATTAGTTTGTGTTTTGTATAATAAAACCATAAGTAGGAAAATTTCCAAGTTGCAAAAAGTGAAGCTCATGGAAGTTATGAAATCCAATAAATAGTCGCAATGGGAATATTTAGTGGGCCGAATAGTGCCTACCTCGCCGAGCTTGGAAAACCGCGGAACAATGGAAAAAGGTAATAGCTAAGTGAAAAAAAGAATGTATTTATAAATACGTGTGCATGACAAGACGAAAGAGTGGCACTGTTTTACCTTTTCTATTTACCTTATCGTTTTCTTTTTTTATTATTTTTAAATCACATACACAATACCTGTGTTCAATAACAAAAAATTGTTACGAATTTTTCTTAAAAAGTGTCATTTTTATATGGAGATCTGTCATTTTTTACGAAAAATTCTTAAAAATTTTTTGTTATTGAACAGAGCTAATCTTACTGGATATTTAGTTTTTTTATTATTATTTTATTTATTTATTTTTTTTTTATTATTATTTTATTTGACTTTTGATATCGAATAAAAATAAATGAAATGAAGCGGTAATGATTCGTTTTCGAACCCTTCTTCCTCGGTTCAACAAACCATCATTTGGACGGTCTTTTTCAAGAAACTCTACTTCAACGAAATTTCTATTCCCATTGATATCGGGAAACTTAATCTATGTTTCAGCCTAAAATTGTGTAGCGTTAAATATTAATATTTGGCAACGAACGCGCACTTTGTTTACAATATTTTGTTGGGAATGACACATTTTTCGATTATTCCAGCGATATGACGACAACTCACCATTACCATATCGCAAGGTGAATACATGAGTTACAGAAACACTTTTCATATCGCAAGCGATACGAGCCTTGCGATAACATTTCGTTCGTTATTATAACGCAAGGTTACAGAAACGGGCTACAGGAAGTAAGCGAAATGTAATAGGACTTGAGAACAAGCTTATAACAATTGTCCATTGTAAGCTTATTGCAATACAGTTTTTATAAGCTTAATTGTAAGCTTACTCACAAGCATGATTGTAATAATTGAGGAACACTTACTTTATGTAAGCCTTCCTCAATACTTCTTATGTTAAAAATCTTGAAAACAATATTACAATAAGCTTACTTTACACTTGCAATGAAAGCTTGAAAAACTATTAATAATAATATTGTTATAAGCTTATAATAATAATAATAATAATAATACCCAACGGTTCACCCTCCATATCCCGCCCGACCGACGCGAGGGGCGCCAATCCGCATGACGCACGGATATGTTTTTTTTTTGTTTTTTTTTTTTTTTGTGCCGAGTCGTACAGGAAGGGGTTTGTTAGGTGTCGAGATCTAAAACTATTCAGCTACAGAACAAAATTCATCAGCTGATTGTATATCATTTATTAAGTGAGGCTAGAACTTGCTGTAAAATTGTTTTAAATTTTGGTTTTACAATGATTCATATAATTCTTGATTGCTTTTACGTAAAAGGGAAGTATAAAAGCCTCAATAAAATTCAATATAATGTTGAATGTCCCACTATATGATACCGTTGGATTGAATTACAGGTTGATGTCATGGTTCGAAACAGGAGAATATAAAATAAAGAACATTGCAGTAAAGGTGAAGAAGGAAAGAAAACGAAAAGAAAAATGCAAATAAAAATTAATTTTTTTCTTTTTTCTACTATTTATACGTACAATTGTATTTATAAGCTTTCACAAGTAATATTTTTCTACAATTACATTTGTAAGCTTATAAAAAGGGTGCCGTTTTGATTTTTCTACAATTGCTCTTAAGTCTTTTTCAATAGTTTACACAATAGTTTCTCAAGCTTAAGGGCACAACCAAACGACGCAGGAAATTGCTTTCGGAAAGTGAAAAATTGAAATTTTTGTATTTGTTGTTTTAAAAAAACAAATACAAAAATTTGAATTTTTCGTTTTCTGAAAGTAATTTCTTTTATCAGCTTTGCAATCAGGATTTAGACCAAAGCATAGCTGTGCTACAGCTATGTTAAAAATACTTGACGATGTGAGAATACAATTTGATAATGGTGACTTAACCCTCCTTTGCCTACTAGATTTTTCTAAGGCATTTGCTTTAGTAAATCATGATCTTCTGTGCGAAAATCTTGAAAAATATTTTGGGGTTTCTGATGACTCCGTTAAGCTTATGTATAGCTACCTTTCTGGAAGAACTCAACAAGTAGTGTGTAAATCAAACTCGTCTAAATCTTGTATTGTTTCCTCTGGTGTGCCGCAAGGATCTGTACTAGGCCCGCTTTTGTTTAGTCTTTTTGTTAATGATGTATTCTCCGTCTGTCAGTATGTTAATGTTCATGCTTATGCTGATGATGTTCAACTGTACCTATCTAGTCGCGTCGGTCTCATTGAGGATATGTGTTTTAAAATAAATAGTGATTTGTCTGCAATTTCAGATTGGGCAAATAGGAATCTTCTTCGTTTAAATGCGGAAAAGTCATACGTGTTGCCTATTAGTAAAAGTTTAGTGCATGTAGAAGATATTCCAAAATTCTTTGTGGGTGCCACTGCCCTTTTGTTTACTGAAAAGATCCGAAACTTAGGATTTGTTGTTAATTCCGTGTTGAGCTGTTCCGACCATATTAATAAAGTTGTTAGTAATATATATTGTGTTCTGCGTCGGTTGAGGATGACAGCGTCATTTACACCTTTGCAAACTAGGCGAAAATTAGCTATACAACTTATTTTGCCCCACTTGACGTATTCTGAGTTCGTGTACAGTAAACTTGACAGTATATCGCATCACAAAATCGATGTTGTGTTTAATAATGTTACGCGTTATGTGTATGGCCTTAAAAAATATGAGCACATTTCTCTATGGAGAAACAAAATCCTTGGTTGCAGCATTTTTGATTATCTTGAAGAAAAAAAATTGTATGTATATATATAAGCTTATCGAATTCCAAACACCTAAATATTTATATGAAAAATTGCACTTTACAAGGTCTTGTAGGCATCACAACCTAATTATACCTAAATATTAATTTTTTTCTTCGAGGCTATTTTTTGTCAATGCAGTGAGGCTTTGGAACTCAATTCCTGACTCATGTCAACGATAAATCGGGGAAACTATAGGAAGAAAATACTTAATTACTTTGAGGCTAGATGATGGGTGTGATTGAACTGCATAACTTTCGTATCCTATTCTCTTTTCTTTTCTTTTACCCTTTTACTATTACGTTTTACTATTCTGCTATTTGCTTAATCAACTTTTATCTTTTTTGTAGTATAGTATGTATTATGATAAATATGCCCTCTATTAGATTTAGTACTCCTTAGATATAAGAAAAAATAGATTTATAAGAACACCAATGTAATCTTGTCAAAATGTCGCTGTATTGTAAAAGACTTTAGTCTTAAAATCCAACCAATGTCTTTTCAAATTAAATTAAATTAAATTAAATTAAATTAAATTAAACTTTGAAAACTGTGTGAAAATCAACAAAGTGTTTGGGAACTTATGTACTTACGATCGGCAGAAACAAAGCATGGGAAATGTATCAAAGTTTTCTTGAGTAATACAGTGATGGTAGACACTTTTTTGGAAATTCCCTACAGAGCAAGAAAAAAATCCCCACTTTTCTCTACGCCTGTTTCAAATTTTCCCCACGAAATTCCCTACAATTTTTTTTTGGTATTTCCATGTTATAACAATGAATTAAATGCACGGCAGTAAATGAACGTTTTTTTCTTATATAAATAATGAAAATCAGCTGTTTTACTGCATATACATAACTTATATTTCTACAAGGGATATTTATTATTATATGATGAAATATTAAGGAGGATTTAGAGCCTATACACACTTGCGACTCAATCGATTTAGTCGAATGTTGATTTGCATGGGAATGTATGGAAGCATTCACACTACATTCAATTAGTTGTACAACTGAAACAGTTGGATTTGCAGCCCAATTTCATTCCAACTGAAACAGTTGTACAACTGCTTGATCAGCAAGGCGCCCTTCTACGTATTCACACTTGAGACAATTTAGTCGAACGACTACAACAATAACAGTGATATTCGTAGTGGAAAGAGTTGCCATGCTGACAGCACTACTTTTATTTCACTTTTGGTAAATTGTAGAGATTGAATATTTCAATTAATATTTTCAAAATGTTTAAAAACAAAAGGTTCGTTTCTTATTAACTACACCATTTCCAGATGGATTTTAGAAAGCGTTAACTGGATTTTAGAAAGGGGAAATTGGATTTTAGAAAGCGTTAACTGGATTTTAGAAAGGGGAAATTGGATTTTAGAAATGTCAATTGGATTTTAGAAAGGGGAAATTGGATTTTAGAAATGTCAATTGGATTTTAGAAAGCGTTAAAAGGATTTTAGAAAACAAAATTGGATTTTTGAAAGCGTGAATTGGATTTCAGAATGTGCGTTTAAAATAAATTTTACACAGAATTTTTCGAATAGAAATTCTTTATTGCGTATGAAAGTATAAATTAATAATTATTATTTCTAAAGTCCAATTTCCCTTTTCTAAAATCAAATCGACATTTCTAAAATCTCATTTCCCCTTTCTAAAATCCAATTGACATTTCTAAAATCCAATTTCCCCTTTCTAAAATCCAATTGACGCTTTCTAAAATCCATCTGGAAATGGTGTAGTTATAGACAAGAATTATCTAACTAAGGATATTTACTTCCTTTTTTGTTGTTTGCTTCTCCGCAATACATCGATATTTACTTCCGTTTTCATATGTTTCTTGATATTGTCGTTCTCTTCAAATGTCATTAATCGCATTTTAAAATAGAAATAATGAAAATGAAATTTCATGAAAATTATTAATGGCTGATTTTTACTATTTTTCCGTTTCTTGTACTTCTGTTCGTTTCGCCTTTATGAGCGTAATTCCTTCCGTTTTTCTCTTTTCATTTACTTGACAGCTAGTTGCTAGTTTAATAAGAAACAAAGCCAAACAATGTATGCACTTTTTGTTTATTTTATTGTTTTTTATTTATTAATCAAGTTGACAGCTGACAAGAAGGTGCTTTCATGTAAGAATGCAGATAAACTTTAACAATTTAATACTTCATCACTTTATATGAAGACCATTAATGTAAAATTTGCTGAGTAAAATGTGAACATTGGCAACACTATGTCATTGTCAATCGCACGACTATTTAGTCTCAAGTGTGAATAGCTGCCACCGATTCGACTAAATAGTTGGAGTAGTGTGAATACAACAGTCCAATTCGACCAAATCGATTGAGTCGCAAGTGTGTATAGGCTCTTACGGAAGTTTCGGGATATAAAAACTCCATTTCTTCAAGTGTACCTTTTTAACAGTTATATAATATAATAAAAAAATCTTTTGCTCCGATAGTTCAATAAAAGATCTTAAAGCTTGTCTTCACGTACGGCAGCTTGTCTCCAATTACGCCATTAAAGGATTCGCGATTTAACTCGTCTTCACAGCGTTTTAATTATTCAGATCGACAGTCAGTTTTGCCAAAAAATCCCTATATTTAGCTATTTTATAAAAAATTGTCCTTTTTGACCCACGGTCACTTTTTTCCCGACTAAAAACGTGGACCCGAATGACCTCGGAATATTTCTAAGCGATGTTGGCATCAAATGCAGGGTGTTAAGCAGGGATTTTCCATAGAGATGAACTCATTATGATTCCTAGGTCGGGTCCCCAGATTTGGGTTAAAACGTCTTGCTCTCCGAAAGAGAGAAACTTATGCAAATTTACTGGCATTTCAACGAACAGAAAATTGTCAAAATTTGCAGCAAATCAGCTGTTTGTCTTTATTCACAAGTGCATAACAAAATTAAAATTTTACGAAATGAAATCGAAGGGAAAGCTGGGTCGGCTTTCCATTATTCCAGCACGCCCTGAGAAAAATGACTTATGCAGGGCGGTAGAGGGGCTCTCACAGAGCTTATAATTGAAAAGCAAACTTACCGGAGGCTTATAGTTCCCGAGATATTCGTTCTTAAAGTTGTGAAAATACTACGCAGAAGGACATCACCGTGGCGGTAGCCACGTCCGGACGGCTGGCGTAGCCCAGGGTTATTTTTTATAAGCGCGGCCGAAGGCCGCCAACGCAGAAAAGTTTATTCTTTTGCGAAATTTTCGCTAAACTGCATGTGTGGTGAAACTTGTATGGGAAAATCGGGAACTTTAATAGCAAATATCTCGGGAACTATAGGCCTCCGGTAGGTGGGGTTTTCAGTTTTGTGATCTGGGGGCCCCCCCTACCCTCCTAAAAAAACCGTTTTTTTCTAGCCGTGGGGGACTCGTTTAAATTTTACCTATCTCGGAAACCATAAGCCTCAGGCAAGTTTGGTTTTCAGATTTGGGATCTGTGAGAGCTCCTCTACATCCCTGTATAAGTCATTTTTCTCGGGGCGTGCTGAAATAATGGAAAAATTTCCCGGAAAGCTAAATGTGCAGTGTCCTATGTTCTACACAAAAGCACTGTGGATTGGTCCAGGAATAAATCCAGAAAAGGAATTCTGCCGGCTGAGGGTTATCTTTTTAACGTACGGCCCAAGGCCGTCAACGCAAAAAGGTATTTCCTCGGTAATATAGTGCGCAGTTTTGGTGTTTTGTTTGGTGGATTTTACAACCTTACCAACAAATATCTCATAAACTATAAGTTTCCGGCAAGTTTTTATTTCTGTTATGACATCTGTGAAAAAGTTATTTTTTCGGGGCGTGCGACATTAATGGACAATTTTCCCATTTAAGTAGTATACTACCTCCTATTTGCGATTCAACAACGCAGAGTCCCGAGAGTGCAGACGATGATCCCACTGCGCTGTCATAACACGTTTCCTTTTAGCT
This sequence comes from Urophora cardui, assembly GCA_960531455.1. Taxonomy (NCBI): domain Eukaryota; kingdom Metazoa; phylum Arthropoda; class Insecta; order Diptera; family Tephritidae; genus Urophora; species Urophora cardui. The sequence continues at coordinate 53,240,585 of OY482671.1, forward strand.
GGTACCTTATTAAACAAATTAAATCATTTAAATAAACTTTATAAATTAAAATAATATAATTTTCTCACTTCATTTTCTATTGAATCACATATATTCCCGATTTTCATAGTTTTTTGACTTGAAATCACTTTCGACTTTTTTTTTTAAATTGTAACCATATGATCGCAAATCATATGTTTTTTCAGTCTACTGAACTTTGCAACGACAAATTTCGTCAGTAAAACTTTGCAGCTTTCTTCTTCTTTGAACTGTCAAAATTGCGCTCTCTTCTGCAAATTTTGACTGAGTTTATGCCTCAAAAAACGCGAATTTGCAGTTTTTTCTGCAATTTGCAGCTATTTGCTGCCGCCGAACGGTCCTATTATTGGGTCATGACAGTGAACAACTGAAACAAACAATCGATCAGCTGGTTAGCGTTACGGCTGAAAACCAAAATTCATTTGGTTGTTACCGATAGCGTTACCGACTAGCGAATCACTAATCAAATACATTGTTTCCCATAAGGTTGGTTGATCAGCTGTTTTATAACGATACTGTTACTGCATAACTAAGGCACTCTGCACACGGAGCGTACTGCTTTAGACGCGTATTAGATACTACAGACGAAAGCTGTACGCTTTGATGTCGCGCACGTATATTTCAATTGAGGGCTGCACACGAGTCGTCAGCTTCATGCATTCGTCAAAGTATGCTGGCTACATGTCGCTTGGCGTAAAGCAGTGCTAGTAGCTAGGCGTACTACGCTTATAGCGTTTTCTTTTCTACACAAAAGGGTTGTCATGGCGAAGCGCAATAATAGCTCAGATTTGCACTACACCCTGTCGAATTGCCGTCCTCTTCGTATTCAGTGCAGCCCTTCACATATGTATGTACAATAGAATACACTCTAAATGTCACAATTGTGTATACTTTAGCTTTTCTGGTATGACGCAATCTATATAATACATATTATGTGTGCTAGAAAGAGACATAAAAGGTATACTTTTTATTCGTTATTGTTATTGATCAGCTGTTTGACAGGGTCATTGTATGCCCCGTCGATAGCACAGAGGGCAAGAAATCTTGCCCTTTCGAATTTTTTTAGGATTGCCCTTTGAGAAAAGATAGCGATGTGGACTGCGATGATTGCACTCATTTAACAAAAGAACACAACTTTTTGAAGGCACTACATGAGTGCGACATTTTTGTGTAGAAAAGAAAACGCTATTAGAAAACAGGAAGAAGAAGATGTTTGTTTACATTTTTCCACTTGGTGAAATTTAAGAAAGCAGTAAAATTTGTGTAAAAAATCGGAAAAATGAGTGTAAAATTAAAGAAAATGGAAGATTCCATAAAAGTTATCATCTTTTCTATTTAAAGCTTCGAAATTTAAAGCAAATACCGTATTATTAATTTGTTTGTTTGTTTGTGCAGCGAAGTTTCATGTCGCTTCGTGTGCAGATCTTGAGGCGTAAGGAAATCGACGCTACATAAAATGTCTGATACGCGTCTATGACGATTCGCCTCGTGTGCAGAGTGCCTAATTTGAGCTTAAGGCGCGAAGACATTAGCTTTGTTCGCGTACTTTCTCCAACAGCCAGGTGTTGGAGAAAAATGTCACCTATCCTCTCACAAGAGAAAAATATCGTAAGAGGTAAACGAACACAAAATTTGCAGAGTTCAACAGTTTTGGCAAACAGCTGATTTTTATTTACATTCACAAGCCCCAAATTCAAAGGATAAAAAGGATTAAAATTAAAATGATAATAAAATTGGTGGAAATTATTGCTGTTAATTATGTATATATGTACATATAACATAAAAATAATAAAATAAAACATAGTTTTTTTCTTATTTAATTTCTTTTGATTCGTTTTGGGTTTCGTTGTGGTCAGTCTTTTGTCACCTCGCGATAACCTCCTCAATCTAAAAATCGTTCGCATAGGCTCGCAAAAAGGTTTTTTGAAGTTCGTAAATGCATCCGGAACTCGCTTTTATAATAAATCGGCACTGTTCTATATAAATGCTAATGAGTCATATCAATACTCTCTAGAGCTTACTCTCTCGAGCTTACTCTCTCACTGACCACTGAAGTGACTTCCATTTCGTTTTCGTCTCTGGCCCTTACCCTATTTGAATTAGGTCTTCCATTCGAGGATGTGGATAATTGAGTTTGTGAGCTTCTAACGTTATTGTTGCGTTGTTGTTGTTGTGGTTGCTGTTGTTGTCGTCTGGAATTAAAATAAACAGGTTGCTTTCTTCCATTGTTATTGTTATTGTTGTTATTATTGCTGTTTTCGTTAGTGCTTAATGTTCTCTGTACTTGTTGTTGTTGTCTTTGGTTGTTGGTACTATTTCCTATATTTCTATTTTTATTACTAATATTTTTGTAAAAATAGTTGGTCTCTATTAAAATTTCTTTTGCACTTACAAGTGTGGTGGGATTTCTAGCCTTAAGAATTAATTTTGGTTCGAATGGTAATTTATTAATATAAATTTTTAAAGTCATCTTTTCGTTTGATTCACAATCGTACCAAGTATTTTGTTCAAAGCTTGCTCTTAAATTTAATTTTGTTAATAATCCGATTAAATATTCGTACAAGTCGTTAATGGAATTTCTACATTCGGCAGCTTTTATTTTATTCATAATAGTTTCAATGCTTTCGCAAATACCAAAGTTAGCTTTTAGAATTTTTTTTATGGATTCCCATTCCAGTGGGTTGCCGTTATTAATTAATGATACATTTGCCTTACCAACTATTTTGTTTCGTACTCTTAAATCAAATAACCGCAAAAAGCTTGTTTCCGATGTAATGGTAATACTGCGAAGCTCTTCTATGTGTAGAACGAAAATGTCCAACTCTTCGGCCTTTCCACTAAATTCTGGAACATCTGCCAATAGATCGAAAGTGCTATGCCGTGCCATGGTGTTGTTGTAGGTTTGTAGTTTGTAACTGAACTTTTACAGTTTGTGCAGTTTTAAATGAGTACCGTTTTTTTTTGCGTTTTTGTAAGGAGTACCGTTTTTTTTTTTTTTTGCAAATTAAATTAATGTTAATATTTATGTGTTTTATGCATATTTATTCTATTGTCGTTTTTTTTTGCTTTTTATTTTGTAGATTATAAATTGTTGTGTGTGACTATAAATTGTTGATTTTAACTTTTTCACATTTTGTTCATAGATATATTATTTCAAGAGAAACATTTTCTTTGTTTAACTTTTAGTTAGGAGTTTTCACCAACTTCACACTTTATTCTGTTCCAGACTGCGCCAGTAATGTAAAAACACATGTTTTAAATATTTCTCATGTTTTTTATGTATTCATTTAATTTCATTTTCTAAATATCGACTTTCGTTTTGAATGTCTAGGATCTCACTGAATGTATGTCAAAGCTTAGCAACTAGTTAAAGCTTATTCACTAATAAAGAAGAGAATGGACCACTCCAGTGGTCAGTGAGAGAGTAAGCTCGAGAGAGTAAGCTCTAGAGAGTATTGATATGACTAATGGAGTTACAATTCTGCCTGAAAACAGTGGAGATATATGCACATATGTATGTATGTATCTGCAATACAATTAACTTCATGTTGTTGTTGTTGTAGCCACCAAGACACTCCCCGAAGGTTTTGGGGAGTGTAGGGGATGTGACAGTCCTTTGCCGGATAAATCCGGTACGCTCGGGTACTAGTCCCTTCTGAGACTAGCCTTACTGTCGTGCGAACGATTTTTTCTGGCCATATGCAACCTTCTAGGCCGGTGGATTTTAGTCGCGTCTTACGACAGGCATTCCTTACAACGGGTATATTCTAGACCCCCTAACCCGCTGGGGTTCGCTGTTACTATCTAATAAATAGGATTTCATTGTAATAATTATCACACTAACAATTGCTTTTCTTTATACCCATGTCCATACTGTTTTCCACCGCAGTATGTCTTCGCGTCTGCTGCCCCGCAGAAGAGATTTCAATTTAATGCACCCGGCCCTGGCCATGCTTTAAAAAAATAACCCTCTATGGACCGATCCACAGTACTTTTGAGTAGAACAAACTTTTGTGTTGGCGGCATTTGGCCGCGCTTTAAAAAAATAGCCCCAGCCAGCAAAATTTCCTTTCTCGAATTATATCTGCGGAGCGATCGGGAATGTTATAATTAGTAAAATGAACATCCATAGAAGATTTCCCGAAAGTTCCAGTGGTTTGAAAATAAATACGGCGGGCGCATTATACTGAAGCCGACCCACTGCAGAACTATTCTCGGAGGGTATGCCACCCACTGCCTATTTTTAAAATCCGGATAATTGGGTTTTAGTTAGAATTTGTTGTCTATCCAGGCTCAGTGAAACTTTCAGAAAATATGCCGTAGATGATAATTCATCTTATCTTAACACTTTCAACTATTATTAAATTATAATATTAAAGTTCTCCAGAAATAGAATTCTCCCGGCTGAGGGTTATTTTTGTAAAGCGCGGCTGAAGGCAAAAGGTGTTCTATACAAAACAACTGTGGATTGCTCCATGGATATTAATCCAGAAAGAGAATTCTGCCGGCTGAGGGTAATTTATTGAAGCGCGGCCAAAAGCCGCCAACGCAGAAAGATGTTCTACACATACATACATTAATTTAACAAGGAATGTCTCCTGAACTATAAGCGTCCGGAGGGTATTACTTTGTTTTTTGTGATCTGTGAGACCACGCCTACCCTCTGGAAAATTAATTGTTATCGGATCGTGGATCATTATATAGAAAATTTTCCCTCTGTCCAGGCTGGGGATCCTACCCATGACCTCTGGTATGGCAGACTAGCCACTGTCCGCCACACCACAGTGGCCACAACACTCCCCACTGCACCACAGCGGCCCCGTTAATATATATTCCCGCAAAGGAGATTACAATTTACTAAGGTACATAATATGCATATAAATACTTCGCAAAAAGTATGTAACTTATTTTGCATATTTAATTTATCCATATTTGTTGCCAATTTAGTGTATTTTTCCAATTTTATAATTGATTTGTATATTTTGCAAATCTTGTTACTTGCAAAAATTCAAGTCAGCTGTTGTTTGATCAGCTGTTTTCCTGTTGGAAAATTGCTGTTGGCAAAAATTTGTCCAACAGAATTCAACAGCTTCTCACAAAATGAAATGTCAGTTTTCTCTCTCAGTTGGTTCTCTTCTGTTGGAGATTTGGCATAAAAAAACGGCGACAAAGTGTTTTTAAAAGTTTTCGAAAACATCAAAAAATATCCGTAAACGAACAAAGCTATTTACAATCAATTTAACATTTCGAAACTAGCAGATCGCAGGAAAGCCTCTGATGTGATCTTCTTCTATAAAGTTATCAATGGTTATGTAGATTCACCAGAAACATTGGAACAGTTTGGTCTAATTTGCAGTAAACCGGATCTGAGAACAAGAAGGCTGTTACATGTTGAGACTTCGGCAAAAAACTACGTAAGCTATGGACCAAGGAATAGAATAGCATGTACTGTCAATGACCTTTGTGGTAACTTTGACTTCTTCTGTGGTACCTTGCCTTCATTCTCAGCCTCAGTTAAAAAATATCTTTCAAATTAACAGCATATACATTCAAATTAAGGAAATTTTTTATGTTAATGTTTTTAATGCTAGAACGTTTAATTTCAAAATGTAATATAACTCTAAAATCCAGTTTTTTCTTTCTTAATTAATTATGTAAAGTCCACTTGTAACCACACCAATAATTATTTTAGTTATAAATTTAGTCTATAAACAAATATGTCGTGTAATGCCGTTTGGCGTAGATCTAATTTTTTTTTAAATAAAATGAAATGAAATGAAATATTGCGTCATATCGTCATGTCATAATATTTTGTTGTTGCATTCTATGCTATATGTGTACTAAATAAATACAACTCTGAACGATATGTTTTTGGGTCGTCGTATTTGATCAGCTGTTTTTCTTTACTTCTTCACAGGGCTTCGGAAGTATTTTATAACTATTTCCTTACGGCTGGTATCGACCTCTCAAGAAACAGCTCAAGAAATTTTTGGATTTATTTCTTGAGTAAAAAATAGTAGTAGGCAAGAAATTTTGACGTTTAGTAATCCACCGTGAATACCAAGTGTAATGAAGAAGAGCATCAAAAACGTAAACAAAATAAACCTTTTTGTAAACATAAGCAATTATTAAGTTCTTAAAAAATATTAAATAAAAGCTTTAAATATATGTTTTCAATAGTTTTATTTTGTTGTTATTTTAGGAAATCATCGAAAGTGACGAGGATGACCTTATATTACTGGTAAACTGTGGTATATTGATGGCCGGAATGGAAGAAAATATGAGATTTTTTTTTTCTTTTTGCGTTTCTTGAGAGGTCGATACTAAAGCTGATTCCACATAAAACTTTTTCCGCTTTGCGTTACGCCGCTTTCTATGTCAAACAACGCAAAACTGAAAAACTATGCCACAATGAACGCTGCAACATCACTCTAAAAATATTTATTTTCTGAAAAATCTTTCATTCTCCGTTTTATTTACAAAAAAGTAAATAAGAAAATAAAAATCTATTAAATTATTTTTCAATTGTGTGAAATTTAAATTTGCTTATTTACATTTGAATTAAAGTGAAACTGAAAAAAAATTTCAACGCCCCGAAAAGTTGAGATTTGGGCAACTTTGTGCTTTACGTAACTTCGGCGTTGCGTTACTTTTTGTTATGTGAGAAACCTCATATAGATACATGTATTTTAATCTCAGCTGTCACGCAGAAAGTGTCACGTAGCGCAACACAAAGTTCTATGTGGAATCATTAGGTCTGTTTGGTGAGATTTTGGGTAGAATGCTATTTTATGTCAAACTGAAGATGAAGGCAAAAGTTCAACAAACGCATTTGTGCGAAATGCTATTTAGTGTCAAAAATGACGCTTAGGAACAGTGTTGCCACAGCCTCAAAAATTATTGTATCACAAATTGATGCCTTCATGGTTTTTTTTCGTGGTCACGCTTTCCTTTACCGATCGTAAAAACCGTTTATAAAAGGGGCGTTGCACCGTCCTCCGATCCCATATCTGAAGACGGAACAGTCCGGAGGCCGATAGTTTTCGAAATATAAATATTTGTTTTTTTCAAAATACCTTTATTTTGGTGATAACGGGTTGAAAGGACCACATAATCTTTCTGGGGCAAAGTCTACGTACCCATCCACAGTAATCCTGCGTGGAATACCTTCATCGCCTTCATGAGGGAGTACTTAAATTAATATAAAAAAAAACACCTAAGCACAATTACATATGAATGATACGTAGATATTTTTTATTTTGGCTTAGAACAAATTTTATTTTTATCAAACTTTTGGTTGGACCACTCCGCATAGCAGGCATTTTGACTTAAAGGAGGACAGAGCGACAAATATTTAAGAACTGATTCAATGACTCCAAATCAATTCCAGAATCATCTCTGGCAACTAGATCACCCAGCTCGTTTGACCCATTGCATTTTATAGACCTTTTATATTACTCGGTACAGTACCAAAGTATTCATATTTATTTGCATTTGAAATTTAAGTATTATCTTTATATTTTTATATTATAAAAAAAAACGATATCGTTAAAACCACGAGCTTACTTTATTAATTTTAATTTTTTTCTCAAAAATTTTTCTGTGTTAGAACACCAAAAGCAGCATATTTTATTAATTTTAATTTTTTTTTTTCAAACATTTTTCGGTGATACCAAAAAAACCATAAATGTATCAATTTTTGATACCAAATTTTTTGAGGCTGTGGCAACACTGTTTACAATTTCTTCCTCTTCTTCAGAGATTTTGACACATTTTAGGAAAGTACCCACACAAATTCTGTGTGCGGATTCCTACAAATAGCTAGTCTTCTTTCTCGCTCACATCCTCTGATCCTCTCGCTCTTTTGTGGTAAAATACCTGCAAATCATACGCTTTCCTACACTCAACAAACGCTATTATTATTACATTATTTTAATATGACATATGGCTTTATGACACTGTGAATCACCTAAATATATTCTTAAATTTAGCAAAATGGTATCAAATATTTATAGCGTTTTTTGAGCCGTAGGAAAGTGCAAGAACCGTAGGAATTTTACCACAAAAGGGCGAATATGAGTGCAAAGAATGTAAATTATGGTAAAATTGTGGTTCTTGCACTTTCCTACGGCTCAGCAAGAGCTATAATTATGATTCTAGCGCCGTAAAACGCCTGCGGCACTATTAATAGCATTCACGGCAAATATAGCATAGAAACACAGTCCAATGTTTTTCAATTCAAGGTATGATATTTCCGAATATCTTATCAACCAATTCAAAACAAATTGGTTAACGCCAATCAAAGTAGCAAAACCAAATATCCAGTAGCTTTCGGTTACGGATGAAGTTAATATGATTAGCAGTGTTATGTTATAAATTACAGATATTCCATATATATAAAATTTATTTTTATAAAATTTCCACTCGATCAATGAAGAAATAATAGACGACACAAATGCTACATGTATTGTCGAATCAGATATAACATTTGCAAGCCGGCCAACGTCCTTAATAACAAAAATTGGTAACGTATTGAGATTTAAGGTCACTATTAAATCCCAGAACACAAGCTTTATGGGCGGTCGTCCAGGTTTGGCAAAACTAACTGCTCCCAAAACACCAAAAGTGAAAGTAATGGTAAACATTCCTCGGCAAAAAGTAGCTGTACTGTCTACCGATTTTAAAGCCCATGATGAAATGATAACTAGACAAAAATTTGCTACGCATAGCAAAGAATTGTAGCAAAGCTGCGGAGAACGACACATTTCAGAATCTCGACTAGAGGTGGGTAAGTCGTAGGCTTGGGTAACTCAGCACTGAGTCATGACTCTGTGTCAACTCCCATCAGTGAGCTGCACGCTCAAGCTCACCTCACGATAAAATGATAACCAGAGGCCAACATAACTGTTAAGTTTTTTCTAAGTGTCCTAAAATAACAGTTTCATGTAAACACAAATGCATAACAGTTGAGCAACGCCGATAACAGTTATTGTTTACAGACCAGCTGTTTCCGTCAATGGGAAACCTTTATTTTCAATTTTTTTCCGTCACTGTTGGACAGCGACGGTTTTCGCTGAGCAGCGAAAAATATCTGTCGCGCAAGGACGGATATTTCGGGCAGAGAAAAAATAAAAGTCTTTTGTGCAGGGTTTGAAATTGCTTAGCTACTTTTGCTGCATTTGCTTTTGCTTTGCTTTTGCTAACGAAAAGTAAATTAGCAAACTCGGCCAGCCGAGTAAAAAACGAGAACACGATTCATTCGCTTCAGTTTTCAGCTGAGCCGTGTTTGCTTGTATAGTTAAGCAAAGCAACGCGATTTGGGGGATTTCATTTTACTTCCAGCAATTAGTTGTGTCTTTGCATTTTTTCTGCTTTTGCTTATTTTGCTGAAACGATTTGCTTACGCATTATTCGATTTTTTATACATATTTACTTATGTATGTATGTATGTACACATAATATGTATGTATGTCCATTTGTAAACATCTTTTCATGTTGAATTCTGCTTAAAACTAGTTTCAGCAAAATAAGCAACTGTAAGCAAAAATTTACCACTCAACTAATTGCTGGAAGTAAAAGCAACCCTCTCAAATTGAGTTGCTTGGCTTAACTATACAAGCAAACACGGCTCAGCTGAAAACTGAAGCGAATGATTAGTGTTTTCGTTTTTGGCTCGGCTGAATTCAGCAATAAGCAAAAAACATCGGCTATTGCTGTTTTGCAGCAAGCAGATTCAAACCCTGCTTTTGTGCATATATGTGTCGTGCGCACGTACATGTGCCACTCCGTTGAGGATGAACATATGAAATGCGTATGTACATAGTATGTATGTATATTTGTAATTATACTAAATGGTACGCCAGTATGCCTGCGATCTGGTGGAATGGAAAGCAGGCATTGAAATTTTCCATGTCTATTATACATTATTGAATCTTTTGTTTAAAATTTTTTTGCATATACATATGTACACATGTAACGACTTCTTTTTATACCTTTCATGAGAATGAAATGGTATTATAACTTTGTGCCGAAAATAAAATCTTGAAAGTACTAAAAGGAGGCGTGACAGACCCATCAATATATATACCGATATAATCAGAATCATGAGCTGAGTCGTTTAAGCCATGTCCGTCTGTCCGTCCGTCCGTCCGTCCGTCCGTCTGTGTGAACGCAAACTAGTCCCTCAGTTTTTGAGATATTTGATTGAAATTTGGAACACTGGTGACTTTTGGTGCTCAATCGATCATTTGTCGGAATTGGCCGAATCGGACCACTATTGCATATAGCTCCCATACAACCGATTGTTCAGATATACACATTTTGGGGTATAACTTCTCCCTTTTTACAGCTAAGGACACGAAACTTTGGGGTATTTGTACCCATATTGACCCAAAGAAGGTTAGCGAAAATTATCAAGATCGGACCACTATAACATATAGCTGCCATACAACCGATTGTTCAGATATACACATTTTGGTGTATAACTTCCCCATTTAAACAGCTAAGGACATGAAATTTTGAAGTATTTGTACACATTTTGGCCTAAACAAGTTTACCGTAAATTGTCAAGATCGGACCACTATAACATATAGCTGCCATACAACCGATTGTTCAGATATACACATTTTGGGGTATAACTTCTCCCTTTTTACAGTTAAGGACACGAAACTTTGGGGTATTTATACCCATATTGACCCAAAGAAGGTTACCGAAAATTATCAAGATCGGACCACTATAACATATAGCTGCCATACAACCGATTGTTCAGATATACACATTTTGGGGTATAACTTCTCCCTTTTTACAGTTAAGGACACGAAACTTTGGGGTATTTGTACCCATATTGACCCAAAGAAGGTTACCGAAAATTGTCAAGATCAGACCACTATAACATATAGCTCCCATACAACCGATTGTTCAGATATACACATTTTGTCGTATAACTCCTCCATTTAAATAGCCCAGACACCATTTTTTCTAATAAATCGTTCCATAAATAACCTACAAAATTGAAATTATAAATTATACTAAATCAGGCTATGTACAATATACATAGGTAGCTTTTCATTTCCCCACTCATGAAAGATATGAAGTCTTCGGTACGGCCGAAGACAGCCGCGCTCTTACTTGTTATAGATTAGGTAGTCGCCTTTTATTTAATTTTAAGTGAGAGGCTGTACAATCTTAAAGCTTAGTATCGACCTCTCAAGAAACGCAAAAGTTCCATATAAAATGACGTACAAGAAATGCTCAAGAAATTTTTCTTGTGAAACTTTCTTGAGCGAGTATCGACCTCTCAAGAAATTTAACACACTTTTTTACCACTATTTTTCAACATAATGCGAACACAGCAACACAGGTTTTGCCAAGAAATATATCATCGAGCATTTATTTCTTAAAGAAATTTTGACGTCTGTTGGCTTTTGTTACATGTTGATAAAAATGGTGGTGAAAATGGCAAAATTAATCGGAAAAAATATAGTGCATAATTTGTGTAATGATGCAAAGCGGAAGTTGACATCAATTTCTTACATCTACTTCCATTCCGGCCATCAATATACCACAGTTTAGCAGTAATATAAGGTCATCCTCGCCGCTTTCGATGATTTCCTAAAATAACAACAAAATAAAACTATTGAAAACAAATATTTAAAGCTTTTATTTAATGTTTTTTAAGAACTTATCAATTTCTCATGTTTACAAAATGGTTTATTTTGTTTACGTTTTTGATGATCTTCTTCGTTTCACTTGGTATTCACGGTGGAATAATAAACGTCAAAATTTCTTGCCTACTACTATTTTTCACTCAAGAAATAAAGCTAAAAATTTCTTGAGCTGTTTCTTGAGAGGTCGATACCAGCCTTAATACCAAAACAATAAATTCGTTATTTTTAATAAAGCCGAACTCTAAGTATTAAAAATAATAATATAAAATAGTTATGGACATATGTATGTAGGTATGTACCTGCGTACTACTAAGTTTAACTATGATATGTTAATATGTATGTAAGTACATACATATGTATGTTCATATGTATGCATGTATAAGAATTGCAGAAATATGCAAAGCCGACGGCAAATGAACTGGTGCCTCTTTGACACATTTTTGCTAGTTCTGAACCAGAAATTCTGTTCTCTAGTTACTTATTAACTTCCTGCAGAGTATGTAAAAAAATTCAGATACATGCCTTTATAATTAAATACCTATATTAATATGTACATAAATATGTAAGTAACGAATCTAATATCAAAGTATATTTTAATACATATAAATATTATGTATTAACTAAATAATTCAAAATAAAATTCCTGTCCATACCTGCTAAGTTACAAAATTGTTTATTTTAAATACAGTCATACTACGAATACAAATTTTCTTCCATTTGCACACATGCGTATGCGCACGAACGTACATGCATATCTACATATGCAAAACATTTTTCAGCAACACTTTTCTTTATCCCTCTGTTTTTAACTGTTATCAAAGGACGGAAAAAAATAAAAGTCTCATTGAAACCGTCACTTGCTGAGGGATATTTTTGAGTGTTGAAAAATAACTCTTAAATGGCAACAGAAAAAAGATCGTTGAGAGAGGTTGCCCACGGTGAGAAACACTTTGAGTGAAAGAGTTTTCTGTTTCAGTCAGTGGGAAACACTTTGCGCTCACCATTTTTGTGTTTCCGTCAGACTGAAATGGAATGAAAATAAGTGTTAACTGTTAAAGTTGGTCTCTGATGATAACTCAGTAGCGCACTTGACTCCGTTGGCACGTTTATAGCACGTCAACTCAAGCGCTAAGCAGAATCAGTACTTCTCCGTCATGACGGACAAGGAATAAACTGACAGCTGAGTAGACTGTGTATATTTTGCTCGTGCATCGCTACATTGGCAACGTATCAGTCGCCGGATCCGGCATACTTTGCCAATTTTCTATTTTGCCGTACGTCAGTAATATAAGATGTGTTCGGTGATGGCAGTAGAGTACACTAGTGCAGAAAATTGCGTACGATAACTCATTTTTGTACTAAACTGTGCAGAACTGTGCTTTGTAACCAACTTAAAATTAAATATTAGTATTAAATTAATACTATTAATACATATTCCATGCGATTTTGCTCTTAGCAATTCGTTAATTTTCGTTTTTTGACGCCTTTACATAAAACTTCTGTGACAAATGTCTGATATTGTTCTGCCCTACACTTTTAGTGCATTCACCGGACACATATCGAGCCATAACCGCCGGATTGACGTAACCACCATATAAAAAATTTTATAGGAGAACGTTTTCTTTTGTAAATATCTACGCGATAAAGCTACACATTCCAACGAAGTTTTGCTGCATTATGTACCAAAAGTGGATAAAATCATCAAAATTTCACTGGAATGCGTTGCTCACTTACGTAGATATTTGCAAAAGAAAACGTTCTCCTCTAAAAATTTTTATATGGTGGTTACGTCAATTTGGCGGTTATGGCTCGATATTTTATGTGCCACTCTTTCCGCTACGTACGTCCTGTCAGTCGAAAACGACGTCGTCATGACGGAGAAGTACTGATTCTGCTTAGCGCTTTAGTAGCATGTTAACTCAGTAGCACACTCGACTCCGCTGGCACGTTCGATTTCGCCTCTTATTTAATTGTCATCTTGTGCATGCTTACTTTATATGGCACTTGGTGTATTTTGGTGGGTTTTGGTATTGGGGTGGTCACCTATTTATGTATTTTTTCATTTTTTCCAGGTGATTTAGGCAAATTTGGTGTATGTAGGTGTATTCTGCATGAATTGTACTAGGCATGGGACTATTCGAATAAAAATTATTCGAATAAAAAATCCTTTTATTCGAAAGGCATTCGTAATTCGAATAATATTTATTCGAATAATTTATTCGTATATTCGAATAGTGTGATACATATATATATGTGCACACGTGCTCGCTGTTTGTGCATAGACGTGTAGATACGTGTTTTTATGTTATTGTAAATATGTGGATACATACATACGTGTGAAGGGAAGTGGTAGTTTTTTGTTATTGTATGTATGTATGCATGCATGTACATATGTATGCTTTTGCTTTGGGAAGTATAAACATATGTATGTACGTACGCTGGCTCTACAAGTACCTACAAATTCTACAGTTTTACATCTGCCGCTTAAGTACAGCCTTTTATACACTTCATGCACGTGGCTCGATGGTCGACTGGCTAACGCATGTGCGTTTCAATCTGGGGGTCGCGGGTTCAAATCCTGTCGGTGTCAAGGGGGATGATAATTTTTTTTTTAACTAATATTTTTTATTTATTTATTTAATAAAAAATTACAATAATATTTAAAAAGCAATAAAATAAAAAAAATTAAAAATAAGCTTGAGGGATCGGAAAAGCATAATTAGGGGAACATTTCATAAAAGATGCAAATAGAAAACTCTTTATATAAAATGCTTCACTAAACATCTGAGAATTACAGAAATGTACAAATGCGACGGCAATTGAACGAACGAAAAATTTTCATAGAATTTGTCACTTCGAAATTGCATACAAATCAAAGTGTGTCTTATAATGGTCACTCAATTCACTCCTTTTGAACTGGTGATTGTCTAACTACAATTGATCTAGTTCCCTTTTGACACCTTTTCGCTAGTTCGGAACTAGAAATTTGGCTCACTAGTTATTTAGTTCCCTGCAGGGCACTACAAAAACCAAAAGCATTCATATGTACCTACATCAGTGGTCCGCATTTCTGCAAACAATTGTTTGCGCTCAAATCACACCGACACATTACGCTCTTTCTTTACTAGATGATTTAGTCGTCACTGAGCAAGCGGCGTAGCAACATCGAGAGTGCTTGTCGCTTGTTTGCACGTTGAAAACAATTTACTATGCTACCTAATATCGACGCACGTGGTCAATTTACTATCAATAATTTCTCATACCCACACAATTTCTATAATTTCTGTAACCGAAATTGAAGGGCGTGCGTATTAAGCAAACTCGACTCCCAATTATCGTTGGTTGTTCCCCTTAATTTTGGTAAATTTTGTTTTGATATTCAGAAACTAGATGATTTTTCCCAACTTTTGGACTTTAACCCATTATCGTATATCGTGCATATATAAAAAGATACATTCATTTGAAATTTGTAATTGATCTTATCAACTAATAGCATTGACAGACGGCAGCGATAATCTGGAATATCCAGCTAATTCGGAATTAACTTGAGGATTAAGTGGAGGTAATCCGGAATATCTCTTGAGTTAGTCCTCAAAATTTTAGCGGATTAGGGCATTTTCTAATGACATCTCTGGCGAAAAGTCTCTATTGTTAATTAAAGTGAAGAAAAAGAAGAATCCAAAGAAGATTTAGGAAGGTGGGCGCATAGGCGAATTCAGAAATTTTCAAAGTATTTGTTATTGTAATTGGTAGAGTGTAATGTCAAAATGATATTTCGCCTTGATTGAAACTGAATTCTTTTTGGACTCACCCATTCCTATTGACCATGATGTGAATTCGCTTTAACTTTGACATTACACTCCACCTTTGGAAATAAAAAAAAAAGTTTTTGAATTTGCCGCTGCGCCTACCCTCCATCAGCTGGTTTGTTAATCCGCAATATTTGCCGTCTGTCAGGGTAAAATTTGGATCGGATTAAGGGCCGTTTACTCAACCTCGGATTAACGCTAACCACGGTTAAAGTTCGGTTAAATATCATTATCGACTTCATCAAACCATGTATTTAACATATGGTCGATAATGCAGTTCACAGCTTAACCGGACCTTTGTCCTCCGGTTAGCGTTAATCAGAGGTTGAGTAAACGGCCCTAAGTGTAGCGGTAATCGGGATTATGGCTGCCGTCTGTCAATGCTATAAGTTTATATTGGCACACATATGTATATTTTATTTATCCATCAGATTGCCCAATATGTGTACTTCATGAACATCTCAACAATCCCTAAATACCCTATATCTCAGAGCTACATAGGTCTAAATCAGGGATTATCACACTAATACTTTCAAACATTGTGCATGTGTTAGGCACTCTGCACACGAGGCGTATCGTCATAGACGCGTACCAGACATTTCATGTAGCGTCGATTTCCCTACGCCTCAAGATCTGCACACGAAGCGACATAAAACTTCGCTGCACAAAACAAACAAACAAATTAATAATACGGTATTTGCTTTAAATTTCGAAGCTTTAAATAGAAGAGATGAAAAATTTTATGGAATCTTCCATTTTCTTTAATTATACACAAATTTTTTCCGATTTTTTCCACAAATTTTACTGCTTTTATAAATTTCACCATGTGGAAAAATGTAAACAAACGTCTTCTTCTTCCTGTTTTCTAAGCGTAGTACGCCTAGCTACCAGCACTGCTTTACGCCAAGCGACATGTAGCCAGCATACTTTGACGAATGCATGAAGCTGACGACTCGTGTGCAGCCTTCAATTGAAATATACGTGCGCGACATCAAAGCGTACAGCTTTCGTCTGTAGTATCTAATACGCGTCTAAACGAGTACGCTCCGTGTGCAGAGTGCCTTAAAAGCACAAAAGCTCTTGGCTACACCCAAAAGAAACTCAATCATTGTCGAAAACTAAAATTTTTAAATAAAAATGGTTAGTATTTTTATTATTAACTTCACAAAAAACCACAAACAAAAAAAAAATAAAATAAAAAAATATGAGACGAGATGCAAAATCATGATTCCTAATAAAAATATTACGTAAAAAAATCCAAATAAAAAAACCACCCCCAACACACAATCATTTACAAGCATTCAGAGACTGCTCGAGCAACACAATCTGCTAGCTCAACAGCTCAATGCTGACTGAATAGAAATTTGCAAAATTTCTGTGCGTGAACGAAGTGCTTTGACTCGTCGGTGTGAGGCTGTCGGTGTGAAAGCTATAAAAAGCTTCCGCACGCGTGCTTAGGAAAATCAAACTCTGGTCTAAATCAATAATCAACAACAAAAACGACATTAATTAACTAATTAATTTTCCATATATTTGCCTACCCACACCTATCACTTCAATTCTATTATTGATTTATATGCCATTCTCGTACAAATATCAATTCATCATCGGAGCTAGTGATGGGACAGGGGTAAATACCCAAATGGTAAATTGGGTATTTACCGGTAAATACCCAAGTATTTACCCAAGTACCTGGGTATTTACCCAAAATGTGTTTATAAACCAGAATTAAGAAAGAATTTAATTTTTTAGTATGAAATAGATTTTTAGTGACAAATGAAATTTTACATGAATTTAGTCATAATTGCTTTCGCTATCAGTATCCGATAAAAACTCATATCGAGTATAGTGCGTGATTCCCGTTGAAGTCGTCTTGAATACCTTCTAGTGAAGAATTAATGGCATTTTCGAATTATGTGGAGTGCGTATTTTCTGCTGAAGGTGGTGAACAACTAATCTGCTTAATTGCGTGCTGCCACAAATTCTTTCCACCAAGTTAATGGAGAAATCTCACCAAAACAGCTCCAGGCAAAAGTTTTTGCCCAGAAGTCAATTTTGGCGTTGTAATTGGCAAAATTTGTCATTACATTTATGTTTAGCGCCTGTGACATTGTGTGAATGAATTCCAATGCACCTACCTCCTCAGACGGATCAAGATCACTTGCAAACTCCAATCAAGCTTACTTTTAATTTCATTGAACACGAAATATACCCTGTGTATATTATATTCATTGGTATCGAGCTTACAAATCCATTCTGGAATGCAACCAAATATGTTTGAGCTTAAATTTAATTGCTCCCAAAAGATTTCACTAAGTACCTAGCTGGGATTTTATATCGGCTTGTAGATCAATTTGTTCATGAACTGCTAAAACCTGAAGGGATGCTTTAGTTTTTATTACACTCTGTATTGAATAGAAATAACTTCCCCACCTTGTTTTGGGTGGTAGTTTTAATTGTTCACCGATTCCTTTTTCTTGCACAATTCTAGCTAGTTGCTGCTAGGACTTGGTTGTTTTTAATTTTTTTGATTATATGTATTTACAACAGATGAGCAATTCTCCTGTAAGGTATCGCATTTTAAAAAGTCCTGACAATTTAAATAAAGGCTATGCGCTACAAAACCCACAGTCACAATATACGGATGGGCTTCCTTTACTATTTTGAACGCCTTTTGCATATTTGCAGCATTGTCAGCAATTAACGCGAACAACTTTTGTTCACCGTATTCCTTCATGATTTCAATAATTTCCTGCGATAAATAGTTAGCTGTATGCCGGTTGGCCTGTGTTGACAGACTTTTCACAAATACGGTTTCTGGCTTTGATATGAGAAAGTTTACAACACCTTCATTACGAGTGTTACTCCATCCATCACATTGAATATGTAAAAAATTTGCTGTTTTCAGTTGCAGAGTAATGTCCATACTTATCTCGTTATAAATTGTATCCAAATATGTGAAGGAAATTTCTTTTCTAGTTGGCTCCTTGAAATGTAATGAGTAAGGTCCTTAAAAAAGTCTTCCACAATGGATGCTCACCATAGCCAAAGGAGCGCCGGTTACAAAAATAGCCTTGGCTAAGTTGTATTGTGCCGAGTTTGAAGGAATATGCATATGTAAATCAGACGAAGGCGGAGAATCACTTGTTGTCTGTATCTTGTTTATTGCCGCATTGGTTACAATCATGTCTTGAACTCGTTGCTTTATTAATAATGGACACTTGATGCATGTTGTTAAATGTTTTGCCATTTTATTCACATTTGAAAATTTGTGCCGCTTTTCGCAATGTTGTCATGAAACTTCTTTGCTACTTCCGCTGCTATGAAAATGTTTCCAAATAGTTTCATTTTTTGTCTTCCCATCATTTAATTATTTAATATGAATATATATGATAAATTATCAACTCAAAATACGCTTACTTTATTTCATTCACTAATCGCTTGGAACAAATCTTTACGAATGAATGAACCAAATTCTTTTTATGCACCTGAGGCTCAAGCTTAAGTTCCACAACTGTAAACTTTCTAGGTGATTCAGCATTGTTGTTGCCATCGCTCCCACTCATTACATTGAATTGCCACAAGCACGCTGATAAGCGGTTCTTATTAAGAATTATTGTGCTTGCAGAAGCCCAAACCGCCTTTTCTGTGTAAAAAGCAGCAAGAAACGTATAAACAAAGTACACTTAAACAACATATGTTCAAAATAAATTCGAAAATGTCCATATTCCTTATTCAAATGAGTATTTGCCCATAATTGGGTAAATACCCGGGTATGAAAATGGGTATAAATGGGTAAAAACCCAGGTGTAAACCCATCCCTAATCGGAGCGACTCTTTCACTGACACAGTCTCTGATAGCACACAGTAACACTTTTTGGTTGACAATAGCACGAAAGTAATATGTGCTGTAGCCAAGGCAGATCTATACCGGTAATATAAGCTCAGCAGCTGATTCATTTTCATTTTGGCTAAATTGTCAAATCGTATTGCTTTTATTTTGTTTACTTCCGTCTTGTTTACATTTTCGTACGTGCTTTTTGGCGTTTTAGACGAGAGATTTTCAACATGGCCGCCGTGCTGTTACCTTTATAGATCTGCCTTGGCTGTAGCACAATCGTGCTGTAACACAAACGTCTTGTAGCACAATCGTGCCAACTCAGTGAGTCGACTCTTTTTAGTGAGTCAGTGCTTATGTGTCAACTCCCAAAAATCGTGTCATTACTCACTCCTTGTAAGAGCCTATACACACTTGCGACTCAATCGATTTGGTCGAATTGGACTGTTGTATTCACACTACTCCAACTATTTAGTCGAATCGGTGGCAGCTATTCACACTTGAGACTAAATAGTCGTGCGATTGACAATGACATAGTGTTGCCAATGTTCACATTTTACTGAGCAAATTTTACATTAGTGGTCTTCATATAAAGTGATGAAGTATTAAATTGTTAAAGTTTATCTGCATTCTTACATGAAAGCACCTTCTTGTCAGCTGTCAACTTGATTAATAAATAAAAAACAATAAAATAAACAAAAAGTGCATACATTGTTTGGCTTTGTTTCTTATTAAACTAGCAACTAGCTGTCAAGTAAATGAAAAGAGAAAAACGGAAGGAATTACGCTCATAAAGGCGAAACGAACAGAAGTACAAGAAACGGAAAAATAGTAAAAATCAGCCATTAATAATTTTCATGAAATTTCATTTTCATTATTTCTATTTTAAAATGCGATTAATGACATTTGAAGAGAACAACAATATCAAGAAACATATGAAAACGGAAGTAAATATCCTTAGTTAGATAATTCTTGTCTATAACTACACCATTTCCAGATGGATTTTTAGAAAGCGTCAACTGGATTTTAGAAAGGGGAAATTGGATCTTAGAAATGTCAATTGGATTTTAGAAAGGGGAAATTGGATTTTAGAAATGTCAATTGGATTTTAGAAAGGGGAAATTAGATTTTAGAAATGTCAATTGGATTTTAGAAAGGGGAAATTAGATTTTAGAAATGTCAATTGGATTTTAGAAAGGGGAAATTAGATTTTAGAATAGCCAAATGGATTTTAGAAAGGGAAAATTGGATTAGAAATGTCGATTTGATTTTAGAAAAGGGAAATTGGACTTTAGAAACTGTAAATTGGATTTTCGAAAATTTATATAATTATTAATTTATACTTTCATACGCAATAAAGAATTTCTATTCGAAAAATTCTGTGTAAAATTTATTTTAAACGCACATTCTGAAATCCAATTCACGCTTTCAAAAATCCAATTTTGTTTTTTAAAATCCTTTTAACGCTTTCTAAAATCCAATTGACATTTCTAAAATCCAATTTCCCCTTTCTAAAATCCAATTGACATTTCTAAAATCCAATTTCCCCTTTCTAAAATCCAGTTAACGCTTTCTAAAATCCATCTGGAAATGGTGTAGTTAATAAGAAACGAACCTTTTGTTTTTAAACATTTTGAAAATATTAATTGAAATATTCAATCTACAATTTACCAAAAGTGAAATAAAAGTAGTGCTGTCAGCATGGCAACTCTTTCCACTACGAATATCACTGTTGTTGTTGTAGTCGTTCGACTAAATTGTCTCAAGTGTGAATACGTAGAAGGGCGCCTTGCTGATCAAGCAGTTGTACAACTGTTTCAGTTGGAAAAAAATTGGGCTGCAAATCCAACTGTTTCAGTTGTACAACTAATTGAATGTAGTGTGAATGCTTCCATACATTCCCATGCAAATCAACATTCGACTAAATCGATTGAGTCGCAAGTGTGTATAGGCTCTAAGTCGACTTCGACTTTAATCGATTATCGACTTTTGCTAAAAAAATCGACTTCTACAATCGATTGTTGTGTGTGAAAGTCAGTCGGAAATCGACTAATTGGCTTGACTAATCGACTTGTAAACAAAAAAAAAAATGGTCTTGAGAGCTCAATAATAAAGTAGTTATCAAAATAAAAACGACCAAAAAAAAAACCAAAAGTAAAATTTTATCGGATGAGCCAGCCGACAAACACACTCTACGAATTAGTGCAAAGCATTGCTTGTGCTTAAAATAGAATTTGTACAAACAAAACAAACACACAACCGATAACGTCGGCAAGGTCCCTGTTGCTGGATGGTAGGTTGTAAAGAGGAAAAAATGAAAAGAAAAATTAATACAAGCAAAATTCAAGGCGGCGGTAGCCTAGTGGTGATGCCATTAGACTTCCAACCGCAAAATCCGAGGTTCGATCTCGGCGGACGCCACAGAAGAAAAAAAAAAGAAGTCTGATGAAGAGATGTGGTGGTCTCCGAAATGGATCTATAACTTCTACCAAACAAGTATTAATATTTCATACCAATTTTTCCTTAAAAAAAAAAAAAAAATGTTCTTGAGAGCTCAATAATAAAGTAGTTATCAAAATAAAAACGACCAAAAAAAAAAAAACCAAAAGTAAAATTTAATCGGATGAGCCAGCCGACAAACACACTCTACTAATTAGTGCAAAGCATTGCTTGTGCTTAAAATAGAATTTGTACAAACCAAGCAAACACACAACCACACCAACATACAGGTGACAAATGCCGATAACGTCGGCAAGGTCACTGTTGCTGGATGGTAGGTTGTAAAGAGGAAAAAATTAAAAGAAAAATTAATACAAGCAAAATGCAAGGCGGCGGTAGCCTAGTGATGCCATTAGATTTCCAACCGGAAAATCCGAGGTTCGATCTCGGCGGACGCCAAAGAATAAAAAATGTTAAAAAAGAAGTCTGATGAAGAGATGTGGTGGTCTCCGAAATGGACATATAACTTCTACCAAACTAGTATTAATCTTTCATACCAATTTTTCCTTAAAAAAAAAAAATAGTCTTGAGAGCTCAATAATAAAGTAGTGAACAATATGTATGTCATCACATAAAGTGCAGGAGATTTCAATTGAAGTTCTAAATAACATGTAACGTATGTATGTATATTTTTGCATTCCCAACAAGCATTCCTGTAAGCGTTTTTGAAAATAACTTAAAGTAAGCTTGCTACTACAAGTGTTTTGTAAGCATTTACATTCTTAAGCTTACTTTATATGTTTTCAAATAAATCTTTTGTAAACATTGAGAGCGCATGTTTATAAAACCGTTAATTTTAAAAGTGAAATGCAAGTGTTTGAAAAATAGCGTGAAGTAAGTTTACTAAAAGAAGAGTTAAATAAGCTTTTACAATATTACGCTTATTTTAAACTTTTTTAAATAAACCTATTGTATGTGTTGAATAGTTGACGTAAGAAAAATTTCCCTATTAATAAAAATTAAATAAAATACGTGTGGATGCTCAATAGTTAATAGCGGAGAGTCCAATATACCGCGCGAAAACTCATTAGGTGAGTATTCAGTTTAATTGCTAATGAATTTGTACCTTCTATCAATCTCTTTTTTTTATAGCATCCCAATCTCTCATTGACTGTGCCGTATCAAAAGTTGAGGAAAAAAAACAAAGCCGTCCTTTTACGGATACTAAAAGAAGTAACAGCGTTAAGGAGAGAAGTAGGTGAGCTTAGGAAAGTCATGCCAGGAGGTTATCCAATCGTTTTTCACAAGGAACCATTTAGCAGACTAGAAAATTTACTTTCATATGAAAAAGAAATTTAGCAGGACGAGGAAAAGTTTCGTCAGCTGGTAAGTTTTATAAGTAAAAGATATATATGTATATATACAAGAATGTATCAATTTTCTAAGCCATAGTATTGCTAGCAAATTCGGATTCTGCATTAAATTCTATGAAAAAAAGTTGTCTGGAGCATGCTCGAAATTGATTTTAGAGGAATGTCTAGATGACTATTAGAATTTGATGCAAAATCCGAATTTGCTAAGAACACTGTGGCTTATAATCAGCCCATAAAAATTTATCCACCCTAATATGTAACAGCATGCGTTTAAGAAAATTAGGTTTGTAACTTTGGTTTGCATATTTTAATATGTTTCAGAAAATGGATTTCAAAGCTGCATACTCTTCTGCGGCAAAATCGTTTGTAAAGCGAGCGTGGGGAAAAATAATGACGGATGCAATCGCTCAAAAATTTTCATGGAGAGGGACCGAAACTAAAATTTGCGCTCGCAGTCTAACTATTGGATTACCTATATGCCGTAAGTACATATAAAAAATCACTCAATAATAAACTATATATGTACATACACTGCATGCTATGGCGTATGAGCAAAATTTTGTGGTATTTTTACCTAAGCTTCAATAATAGATTCTATCAAATAAATATGTAATACAAAAAACTGTATGCCATGGCGTATGAATACCATTTTCAGATAAAATGTTACTCATACGCCGTGACATACAGTTGTTTCGTATGTAATTTATTATTATATTTAGGTAACAAAACGGAGAAACTTATATACTTTGGTTGCATATACTTACATACGTATATACATATGTACATACACACGTAATTAAAATTTTTCTTAAATTCTTTTCAGAAACGTTTGTACATGAGAACGGTGGGAATGAAACAGATTATGTAGCTGCTTCAAAAGCATTTTTCCAATTTGCCAACAATCGTATGAAGTTAAAATCTGATGCACGTGTTTCGTGTTTCATGTTTAATTTAGCTAATACATTTATGATTTTACTGTTGTACTATTTTTAATATGTATGTATGTACTTACGTATGTAATTTGTTTATGTAAATTAATTAACACAAGGTTGCTTCGACAATCGATTTTATTCTGCCCTTCTTTTATTTCACCTACTTAAACTAAGCCTACAATGTTAGCTCAAAACGAATCGAAAAGTATTTTTGTCGCTGTTATGGGAATGGCCATCATTCGGTATCTTCCAAGAATGTGTGTACCGTTGGATCCAGATCACTTGGAGTGCCGTGTGCAAAACTTCTCGCAACTTGTTATTGTTTCACCTTCGCAATTAAGATCATGCGTGATAGTGATTCTTCATTCTCATTTATTCGTGGTTGTTGTTGTTATTGTGCAGCTTACTTATTTAACCCTCATCATTGCAATTTGAGCGAGATCGCACGTAATGATCATTTGAGAGATGATAATGAGGTAAAAGTACAGAGGCGGATTTAATTATCCGTGGGAATGTTACCAAGTTTGCTCTATCCACTAACTATTCCCCCTCTCAATATCGGAACGTCCTCGGTGCGATGGCAATATTTAACTCATACCAAATTTTTAATGCGAAGTGGGTTATATGATGATAATATTACATATATCTAGTGATGTAAAAGTGGTCAAACACATACTCCATCTCCCGGAACTCTGCTTGTGAGCGATATCCATGACTTATTGAAAAATCTCGTCATTAGCGTGTTGTTACAAAAATACTTGAAACTAGCTTTATGCTTTTGGGCGTACTTACAAATACTCATCTATGTAGCTACATATTTAACATTTATTCCATTCTTACAATTTTTTATTTTCACAATTAAGGGTAAAGATTCAAGGTTATATGCTTGTGGCTCTGTTTTCGGATTAAACACTTAAGATTTTAATAGACAACCCAACAAACACTGAGGTTAGTTATCGATTTGAGAATGACTCGAGAACTAGCCTCATTCTCAAACCTCTAACGTTAGAGGACGACTCGAAAATCTATCGAGAATCATAGCGTTCTCAAACAAAAGGGTACCTAATTCTCAAATCGAGAAAATTATAATTCTCGAATCGAATTCTAATGTAGTTCTCTAATGAGATTCTAATCAGAATTTGCAAATACTTCCAATTGAAATGAAAAACAAAGCTTTGTCTCCTTTTACATGATTTTTTCATTGTTTAGATTTTATTAACGCAATATGTGCCTAAATTGCATATGATTATATATATTGACATGTATATGTTTACCACATTTATAAGAACTGAAATTTAAACAAAATTCAGTCTTATTATTTAAATTAAAGGTACTTCTTGTACTTTTTAATGGAAAACATTGTGCTACGGTAATATTAACTTTACCATTTTTTAGTATCTAATTTCAACATATGTATGTACATATATTCAATATATCACAGAAAGATATTGAGAATTGATAAAAGGCGTGAGATTTGGTTCCTTCTCTAATCACTCGCTAATCGAATTCTAGTGTAGTTTTCCACCCTAGTTAACGATTTGAGAATATATAGAGAATTACACTAGTTATCTAAGGTAATCTCGACAAAATTTCTAACGTTAGAGACTGTGTTTGCTGGGAATTAACAAAAATATATACGGAATTTGTTTAACGTAAATTGGTTTTGTGGATTTTCGTTCCATTTATAACCACAGTGGTTCCCAAATCCTTTTCAATGACTTTTTCTAAAAAAATCTTGTCAAATTTATTTCCCAATCTTCTATTTCTTCTAAGAACCACTTTTTCACCTGGCTTATATGTTTTAGTATTTCTTTGTTTATTAAATCTTTCCATCGTTTTTTCTTGGGCTAGCTTTAGTCTTTCTCTTGTCATGTTAAGTGTATCTGCTGATGAGCTGTGGAAAATATCACTTGGCTTAGACTCGATAGTCGAATGGATGCTATTGTTGTATTTATATGTCGCTAGTAAAATAAGGTCGTTAATGTCACTTATTTGTTGTTGTTCCTTGATGCAACGTGTTATCTCTAGCAGTGTGGAATGAAACCTTTCCACCTGTCCATTACTCTCGTACTCTCGCTATGAAGTTTCGGAATGAAAAATTGTTCAATTGAAAAGTTGTCCCTAAGAATCGTTTTTATAAGGTTAGAATGGAAAGCCTTTTCATTGTCAGATACAATAACTTTTGTATTTTTAAATATTAGCAAGATTTCTAGAATTGCGTCTTTTATATCAAGGGTGCTGTAGCATTACATAAATACACCGCACTTACAGTTGTTGTCATGTACACATAATTTATTGTGTACACGAATACCTCACACATTGTCAAATCAAACTGACCCAAATAA
Source organism: Urophora cardui (assembly GCA_960531455.1). Classification (NCBI taxonomy): domain Eukaryota; kingdom Metazoa; phylum Arthropoda; class Insecta; order Diptera; family Tephritidae; genus Urophora; species Urophora cardui. The sequence continues at coordinate 53,267,005 of OY482671.1, forward strand.
ATTTCGTTAAACCCCAGCGGGAGTTTAACATCAAATATACACACCGCCACACATGGTGTCTCCAGTTACATTTGTTGCATTTTGTTAAGTGCATTGCCCGAGCGGTCACAATGACCAACTGAGCGACAGCGTCAGTTTGTCAATGTGCACCGAGGAAATATTTATGATTCACATATGCTGACGCTGCATATGTTGAACACACATTTTATTGTATATGTATTAGTGTAAGTTAGCGTAAGATATTTTGTATAAATAGGAAACAATTGTCAATAAAGAATCAATACTATTCACACGCGACTCGGTACATGTTTCCTTTCATTTAGAAATTACCAGATGGCGATCCTGCCAGGAGGGGTTTTAAACTTATGAGTGAAGGATTTGCTAAACAAAGCGAAATCACTCATAAGGACTAAACCTGTTTTTGTTTTTAAATTACTGAATATTTTATACGCGCCTAAATCGAAACAAACAACAAACGGCGCTGGCAACAAAGCAACAACCGATGGTAGCGGTGGTACAACAGCAAAGCAAAGGACTCTACAGCGAAAGTATCACCAAAAGCAACAACCGGTGGTAGCGGTGGTACAAATGGCAAGAGCAAACATAATATAATTGACTGGCAGCAGCAAGCATAATCAAGGTGGAATAAAAGTAATGAGTAACAAGCAACAAGGAAAAACGGTGGTATAATTGACTGGCAGCAGCGAGAATAATTAAGGCAGAATAAAAGTAATAAACGCAAAGCAACAAGGAGAGACGGTGGTAGAACGTAATCAAATTGGCACGGATGTTACAACTAATACAACCCGGAGCAACAACAACAACAATTTAGAATAAGTATAATTTAGTTACATTAAGAAATTTTAAATGGAATTGAGCAGCCTAACGGCCGCTAAACCCATTATCAATTAACTTTGCTTAGGAATATTCACATATAAATTTGATTTAGACGAAAAGATCTTTTAGAAGTTAACGTAAAATTGAGTAAACTCGAATGCAGTTTTAAATTTTTTTCTTCTCATTAATTGCCCTAAAATATACATACATCCCTTATGGAAAGCGCATTGCCTGACGATCTTGACTACGGGAATATAAATTACATTATTGATAATTTAGAGCGTGAAAACGCATACGAAATTCGTAGGTCAAGATCGCGCGCAAACGGAAGTAATAGACATCAGCTTAACTGGTTAAGGCAATTTTGGGCTTAAGCTTAGTATCGACCTCTCAAGAAACGCAAAAGTTCCATATAAAATGACGTACAAGAAATGCTCAAGAAATTTTTCTTGTGAAACTTTCTTGAGCGAGTATCGACCTCTCAAGAAATTTAATACACTTTTTTACCACTATTTTTCAACATAATGCGAACACAGCAACACAGGTTTTGCCAAGAAATATATCATCGAGCATTTATTTCTTAAAGAAATTTGGCGTCTGTTGGCTTTTGTTACATGTTGATAAAAATGGTGGTGAAAATTGAAAAATTAATCGGAAAAAATATAGTGCACAATTTTTGTAATGATGCAAAGCGGAAGTTGACATCAATTTCTTACATCTACTTCCATTCCGGCCATCAATATACCACAGTTTAGCAGTAATATAAGGTCATCCTCGTCGCTTTCGATGATTTCCTAAAATAACAACAAAATAAAACTATTGAAAACAAATATTTAAAGCTTTTATTTAATGTTTTTTAAGAACTTATCAATTTCTCATGTTTACAAAATGGTTTATTTTGTTTACGTTTTTGATGATCTTCTTCGTTTCACTTGGTATTCACGGTGGATAATAAACGTCAAAATTTCTTGCCTACTACTATTTTTCACTCAAGAAATAAAGCTAAAAATTTCTTGAGCTGTTTCTTGAGAGGTCGATACCAGCCTTTACATAGGAATGGGCAGAGAATCCACTATGAAAGACACTTTATACCCTACTACATTAGAAGAGGAAACAATGAGAATGATTGATTTAACATTCCCAAATAGACGTTAGGTAAAATCTAAATAAATTTTTTTTTTATGAATAAATAAAAATAAAAATGTCACAAGACATTAAATGTCAAGAAGAATTTGATATGATTTTCCAGAAATGCGTTAACACTATTAAAGAATTCATAAAATTTGCTGAGGAACACCTCAAAAATAAAAACGAAGGCCCAAAACCAATTACAATAGAAGAATATAGGAGAAGAAACAAGGCCAAAAGGGAGGAAATCCCCAAAATACCACCCCCAGTACTAATCAAAAAGAGAAAAAGGGCAGGTAGAAGAGTAAAGAAAATTCAGGAAATAGCCGAAAATTACAGGTTATTAAACTTATGTACTAATGCAGAGGATAGAATAGCATTAAGAAAGAAAATTAGAGAATTAAAAAAAAAAAATAAATAAATAAATTGGATAAATAAAATTAAAAATTAAAATTTCAAAGTCTTTTTCTAAATATGGCATGGTGGAAAGTTGCGCTAAACAGCGTTTTAATAGCTATAGCTGGATACGAAGTAGGTAAAGAAAGCTCAGAAGGAAAAAAGTCTGAAAATAGAATAGTCAAATTTGAAGCAAATCCAACTATAGAGAAAGAAGAAGAAATTTCAAGCAAATGGCTAACAATTTTTGGATGCGTCATGACATTGTTAATTGTCACAATTGCAATTTTGATAAAAAATTACATTAAAAATAAATTGAGACAATTGAACAACGTACAACAGCGCATATAATCTGAAATGACTAAATGGCAAGAGATATATGACTTATTATCAGTAGAAAAAGAAAAAGCTCATAAATCTTACAAATGCATAAATAAAAGCATACCAATCACAAACGAAACATTAATAAAACATTTCAACATAATTTTGGAAGCTCTAAAAAACATAAGACAAATTATAAACGAGAAAAATAAACTCTTTAAGCTTAGTATCGACCTCTCAAGAAACGCAAAAGTTTCATATAAAATGACGTACAAGAAGTGCTCAAGAAATTTTTCTTGTGAAACTTTCTTGAGCGAGTATCGACCTCTCAAGAAATTTAGTACACTTTTTTAATACTATTTTTCAACGTTATTCGAACACAGCAACACAGGTGTTGTCAAGAAATATATCATCGAGCATTTATTTCTTAAAGAAATTCTGACATTTGTTGCGTGTTAAAAAAAAAATCATGGAAATCGTAAGTGAAAATGGCAAAAAAGAAACGGAAAATGGAATGCACAATTTTTCTAATGATGCAAGGGCATAGTTGGCATCGATTTCTCACAGTTTACCAGTAATATAAGGTCATCCTCGTCACTTTCGATGATTTCCTAAAATAACAACAAAATAAAACTATTGAAAACATATATTTAAAGCTTTTATTTAATATTTTTTAAGAACTTAATAATTGCTTATGTTTACAAAAAGGTTTATTTTGTTTACGTTTTTGATGCTCTTCTTCATTACACTTGGTATTCACGGTGGATTACTAAACGTCAAAATTTCTTGCCTACTACTATTTTTTACTCAAGAAATAAATCCAAAAATTTCTTGAGCTGTTTCTTGAGAGGTCGATACCAGCCTTTACCGAAGAACATCAAAAAGAAGCTTATTTAATTTTTGCTACAGTACGAGATAAATTAGTATCTTCTTTAGCCAGACATAATATAGAAACTGTAATACCAACAACAGTAGAGGAGGAAATTCAAATAGATTTTTCATTACTTCTATCTGTACGCGTCCCTAGCAGAACACCCTCACCTTCGTTAAGTCAAGCCCAAGAATTATCTAAAGAAGGATATCGTAGTAGATAAGCTGATTGGAATTGTGTATGTATACTAAAAAGTGTGAATGTCAGACAAAACGAATTGGGAAAAATTTTACATTGAAATTCATTTCTCTCCTCTTTCACATTGACATTTTTAAAGAAGAAACAAGATAAAGCAAACGCAAGTAACTAACTTAACCTGTATTGGATAAGCCTTGGTCAAGCCACATCGGCGGAAGAAATTAAACCACTAGACATCCCAGCAATAAACGTCACAATGCCACAAACAGTAGTCGAATTTATCAAAACTGCTTCGTCAGTACTACCGGAGTTTGATGGTAAGCCAGAAAATTTACACAGCTTCCTAGATGCACTCGATATACTTGAGCAAATCAAGGATACACACGAGGCATTGGCCATTACCATGATAAAAACAAAGCTGAATGGTACAGCAAGGAATTTTATTAATAATGAGTCTACAATTGAACAAATAAAAAACAAATTAACCCTAATCCTCTAAAGTGAGCCTCTCAGTCTCACTTTAAAGTTTAAAAGCGGATTATTCCTAAACCAAAAAAGCTTTTTGCCTGATATTGTGGGTATTCCTTCATTTGTGTTCATAAATCATAAAATAATTTCGATCTTTGGGCTATTTATTTATTTTAACCAATTTTTTTGCAATCGTATAAAATTGTTACGAAAAACCGAAAGTGAGCCTCAAAGACTCACCTTAAGTATCTTTATAGTAATAAGCTTACATTTCTAGAATTCAACTAAATTTTGAATCCGTTGTTTACAAGGTTTATCCAGTGAGGTTTTTACATTGTGAACTCACCACACTTCCCACGGATTTTGGTGAATTCGTCGTATTTCACCATAGATCTTTAGATCATATGATGTCGTAAAATTATGGAGAACGGTAAAGTCAGCAATTTCAGAAGCATTAAAATCTTATAATTTTCTGTTTACTGAGATTCTATATTACGGAAAAAACGCGTTCAGATAGAGAAACGAACGATGAGCTGCTTTTGTGCGTAAGTATTTCCACCACGAACGTCGCGTTTTAAAAATTTAGAATTTGATTGCGGAAAATATATATTAGGGGCGATCATATGAAAAAATTATTCATATTCATTTGATTCGTAGTTTTTCTCATTGTGTGCACAAAAACAAATTTACAACAGATGTAATAAAACCATTTGTTATGAACATTCAACAACGGCAAAAATGTGTGAAAATTGCAGTTCATTAATATGCCCTATTTTATGAAATTACTTTTTTATCTTTATATACTAAAAAAATTGTCATAAACCGTTATAAGAATGTATAAAAATGCTTCTGCATTCATTACTGCATAAATAAAAGTAAAAAACAAATACCAAAATAATGTGTTTCAAAATTTCCCCATAGGTGAGCCTCAGAGTCTCACTTTCGGTTTTACGTAACTTTTCAAAATTCGGTGATTAGGGTTAAAGCGCGCAATAAAAAGTGAATCAGTAGAAGTTTTAACCGCAAAACTCCTGAACAGCCAACAAAGTAGCAAAACTGCTAACCAATGCACAGCAGAAATAGAAAAAATCACCAGGTCATTAGTAGGAGCATACATCTCGGATGGGCTAGACCCGGACTTAGCAACGAGATATGCAACACAGGCAGCAGTTAAAGCCATGTGTAAAAACTGCTCTAATGACAAGGTCAAAATGATCATGCAAGCGGGAACGTTCACAACAATGAGTGAGGCAATTTCTAAATTTACCAACAGCTGTACCGAAATAACGGACAGCTCAAACACAGTTTTGAACTTATGACAGCAGTACCAGAGTAATCTCTGTGTAGATTACCAAAATGGAAGATACAGACCACAGCCAAGTTACAACGACAATTCTAGATCCAACAATGAAACTCCAGTAGAGACACCGATCGAGTGGCGTAATTTCAGCGGAGTGAATCCATTGCCGAACGAGCTGGTACGAGCCATAAAGGTACGACTGGACCAGAGTGGCAAGACGAGACAGACCTTCCGCCACATGACAGCAGCAACATGGTTCAAGGTGCGAGTCACAAGAGCCGGAGTGGTTACTATCACAATTCTAGAGAGAAATAAGAGGGGGATATGAAGACCCCCACTCTTGAAGCTTAGGGCCCTCACAAATTGACCATACGTAAATAAATCGAATTGAATACGCCTGACGTGCAAACGCTGCCTAGAGAGAAAAATAGGAATAAGGCTGATGTGCAAACACTGCCAATAGAGAAAAATAAGAATACGGCTGACGTGCAAACGCTGCCAATAGAGAAAGGCTGATGTGAAAACACTGCCAATAGAGAAAATAGGAAAATGGTTGATGTGAAAACACTGCCAATAGAGAAAATAGGAATACGGCTGATGTGAAAACACTGCCAAGGCTGATGTGAAAACACTGCCAATAGAGAAAATAGGAATATGGTTGATGTGAAAACACTGCCAAAAGAGAAAACAGGTATACGGCTGATGTGAAAACACTGCCAAGGCTGATGTGAAAACACTGCCAATAGAGAAAATAGGAATATGGTTGATGTGAAAACACTGCCAAAAGAGAAAACAGGTATACGGCTGATGTGAAAACACTGCCAAGGCTGATGTGAAAACACTGCCAATAGAGAAAATAGGAATATGGTTGATGTGAAAACACTGCCAATAGAGAAAACAGGTATACGGCTGATGTGAAAACACTGCCAAGGCTGATGTGAAAACACTGCCAATAGAGAAAACAGGTATACGGCTGATGTGAAAACACTGCCAAGGCTGATGTGAAAAGACTGCCAAGAGAGAGAAATAGGAAACGGCTGATGTGAAAACACTACCAAGAGAGAAAGGTAGAAACTAAAGAAAAACAAAAAACCAATTACGACAAAATAGTTATAGTAAGGAAATTAAGATAGGAGATTTAGTTTTAGTTAGAGAAGAGGCCTCCCATAAGTTAGAAAATAGATATACAGGATATTATAAAGTTAAAAGTATTGATAGGAATAACAATTATACTTTAATTCCAAATAGCATAGGAGATAGCAATAAAAACAATAAGGAAATCATAATTCATAAGAATAGGCTTAAACCAATTTAAAATTAGGCACTGCACTTTATCCAATAATAATAATTTAGTAATAACGTAAATACATATGCATTCCAGTTTACTCACTTTAATAAACAGGCACACGCCAAAGAAAAAAAAAAAAACAAATGTAATGTACCGAATATGTATAAATATATAATACGAACCAAATGTAAAAAGAAAAAACAATAAAAACAACAATAATAACTTTCATGTCCAAATAAAAATGCAATGCAGGCAAACGAAAAACAAATGTAACAAAGAAAAAAAGTAAATAATAAAATTTTATGCATCACTGGCAATACGAGCCGCAAAGTAATTAATAATTTTTTGTCAACTCAGACAAACGTTAAGTGGGTCACTAAGTCTTTCAAATAGATATATATAGTTGAATACAAATATATATATCTATTTTTTTTTAAGGGGGAAGGTGTAGCATTACATAAATACACCGCACTTACAGTTGTTGTCATGTACACATAATTTATTGTGTACATGAATACCGCACTCATTGTCAAAACAAACTGACCCAAATAAATTCCGTTAAACCCCAGCGGGAGTTTAACATCAAATATACACACCGCCACACATGGCGTCTCCAGTTACATTTGTTGCATTTTGTCAAGTGCATTGCCCGAGCGGTCACAATGACCAACTGAGCGACAGCGTCAGTTTGTCAATGTGCACCGAGGAAATATTTATGATTCACATATGCTGACGCTGCATATGTTGAAATCACATTTTATTGTATATGTATTAGTGTAAGTTAGCGTAAGATATTTTGTATAAATAGGAAACAATTGTCAATAAAGAATCAATATTATTCACACGCGACTCGGTACATGTTTCCTTTCATTTAGAAATTACCAGAGTGCAACGTGATGCTATTGGTTTTACAATGGCAAATTTCGAAAACTTGTCAATGCAGCTTAAAAAATGTTTTTTGCCTGTTATAAAAATGTCAATATGAAGTATTTCTCCGGTGTAATTTGGTATTGGGGTTTTTCCTATCCCAGGATTTGGTGGCTTCCTTTGATACTTGTTTTGCAAGCAAATTTTACAGTTGGAAATTAAAGATTTTAACATTTTTCTTAAATTTGGAAAATAATATTCGTTAGAAATTTGTTGGAAATTTTCTTGCAGACACCTATGGGCTCTATTATGTTCCGTGGCTATTGTTTATAATTGATCATTTTTATTGACTAAGTCGATTACGAATTTCTTTGTGTGCACAAATTTTACCCCAGGAAAGCGTTGTACTAAGTCATTCTGAATTTTCGCCAAAACTTCAAGTTCACAGTGCAAGCCGTTTGTAACATTTGGATTGATAACGTCTGCTAAGCAATTCATTAGACTCTCGATGGTGTCAAAACAGATTATATGTCGTCTCAAGTTTTGGTAAAGGATTTTTGTAACTTTGCTAAAATGGTCGGATTGAGATATCATTGGTTTTTGAATTGGTTGATTGGATATTTAATCGTTTTAATTACATGACTAGAGGTTCACTATGATTAGTCTCGGCTTCACTTGACTGGCTTAGGTTGTGGATATATTGCCTCGAAAGTGCATCGGCGACTTTGTTATCCTTTCCTGGCTTGTAGTGTAATTTCGGTGAAAATTCTTCGATGAAGGCACGCCACCTTTTCATTTTTGTGTTAGGATTTTTATCCGACATGGCGAAAATAAGGGGTTGATGGTCCGTATAAATGTTGATTTTAGTAACACCATACAGATAATGACGCAAGCTTTTCAATGCCCATACTATTGCGAGGAGCTCTCGCTCATTGGTGGCGTAGTTTTGTTCTGTCTTGGACAGCGTACGGGAAATCATGGTGACTGGCCTACCATTTTGTGACAAAACCGCACCTAACGCGCTCGAAGATGCGTCTGTTGTAAGTTCAAATGGTTTACTGTAGTCCGGGTGCTGGAGTAGAACATCTTCAGATGCCAATACTTCTTTAATTTTTTGAAATGCGATTAAAGCTTCAGAGTCAAGATTTATGAGAACATTTTTCGATTTGTTGGCACCGATATTTCCATTTTCTCCTCTTAAGAATTTTGTCAGGGGTTTCACAATGCCGGCGTAATCCTTCACGAATCTCCTATAATACCCCGATAACCCAAGGAATGAACGTAATGCCCTAAGAGTCTTTGGAGTCTGATATTTGAGGATATCATTTACTTTACTTGGGCATGTTCGAATACCATTTCGCGAAATCAAAAATCCTAAAAATTCGACTTCTGTTTTAAAAAATCTAGATTTTTCAGATGATACCCTCATTCCTGCTTTTTCCAGACTGTAAAAAATTTTATTAATATCATTCAAATGTGACTGCTCATTCGGGGAAGAGATTATGATATCGTCCATGTATACGTGGCAGCATTTCCCTATGTATTCACGAAGCACATCATCGATGGCCCGCTGAAAAATGCTTGGACCATTTTTCAGGCCAAACGGAAGACGGCAGAATTCATATTTACCATTGTTGACGCTGAAAGCTGTTTTTTGTCGATCTTCCTCAGACAAAATTATCTGGTGAAATCCAGATTTCAGGTCAAGGGTGGTATAATACTTAGACTTTCCTAGGTTTGCCAAAATTACTGACGAGTCAGGGATAGGATACCTATCTGAAATTGTGTATTCATTTATTTTTCTAAAGTCTATCATCATCCGTAATTTCTGTCCACCATTTTCGTCTAACCCTTTTTTGGTAACTATGTGAACAGGTGAGTTATATGGGGAATATGATTTGCGAATTATTCCGTCTTTGAGAAGTGTCGATATTTCGGAGTTTATAAATTCAGCTGCGGAAACCGGGTAGGGGTAACTTTTGGTATAGATGGCCTCATTTGTGGTCATACGAATCCTGGCCTGTATCCTAGTGTTGTACGGCAATGCTCTATCTGCATCAGCGAAGGCCCTAATATTGTTATTAATCATACTTTCGAACTCGTTTTTAATACCAGCTGGAACAGAATCTTCTATTGTTATCAAATTTACTTGACTACAAGAAAGATGTTCAAGTTTTGCTTGACCATTGTGATATAATAAATACCCCTTTTCTATATCCAGTTTTGCGTTGATTCTTTTCAAAAAGTCATATCCAATGATACCATCGAACGTTTTTAAATTTTCGAGTAAATAAAAAGTTGAGGTATGATCTAAAATATTTACTAGACATTTTTCTTTAATAACGTTAACGCCATTAATCGACTTAAGCGTAAATGGAGCGTCCATTTTCTTGACACCACTCAGAAAGGAAAAGTTTTTGATGTAGTTTTTGGAAGTGCCTGTGTCTATCAAAATGCGTAGCTCCTGACCATTTATTGCTTTTTTGTTAATAAATGGCAGGAGCGAGTTTAGTTTAAAAGATTAATTTCGTCGGAAAATATACTTTCGATATCCTCCTGACATTCATAAGCATTGTAATCACAATCACATCTCTCCTGACCAGAATTAGTAACACATCTTTCGTCCCCTACTTTTTCGGGATTAGTACCTATTTCATGTGGCATATAGTTTACTTTTTGCACTTTAGGGAACGGCGATCGATTAGAATATGTAGGTTCACGTTCACGTTTAAAAGCTATAGGTTGAGCAGGGTATGAATTTTGTTGCAGCCGAGAAACATTATTGAAAGGATTTGAGTTGGGGGAGTGTTGATTTACTTGCTTTTGAAATCCACTATTAGTTGGAGCTTTAACATGTTGTCGGGTATAAGGAAAACTACGATCCACTTCCATTGGAGTTGGCTTGTTAGAATTCGAAAGAGCGCGAAAATGTTGTTGATTAGCGTAAAATGGCTGATGGTATTGGGGAATGGTTGGGGTATTCAGTTTCAGGGAATTTGCGAAAGCAAAGGTGTTCGCAAAATCGTACCTTTTATGGCTAGTTTCAAGCTCTTGGGCAACTGCCAGGGCAGTGGGGAGGTCCTTCGGTCTACTGGAAAAAAGTATGTCGCATAATGGCCTACGGAGACCAGAAATGAAAACACGGAGAGCGTTTCCCTTGCCCTTTCGTTAAGAGCCGCTATAACCTCTGAATTGCCGCTGTGTGACATGATTTGCTTATTAATAATAAGTGTCAATTGCTTATCAACTGTATCATAATAGTCCGTTATCGATAAATTGCCTTGTCTCAAAATACTCATTTCATTTTCCAACACGTAAAGTGGTCTTTTATCGGCATATATTTGGTCCAATCTGGCAATTATTGCCTTGAAATTTAGGATCGTGTTGAAAGATGAGAGAGATGTATTAGCTGAGTCTGTTATTTTGTTCCTAAATATTCCCATGGCCACATAATATTTCTCCGAGTTTTCTTTATAATAATTTATTGCAAAATGGGCCGCATTACGCCAAGCGGGGTAAGCAGAAGCGTCACCTTTAAATTCCGGAAGGGATTTTATTAAATCTAAACTCGAATTACCTGAATCGACACTCTGATCAATTGTGACCGGTAAATAGGTTTCTACGCTGGGAGGCGCCAACCGGTTGAGAACTTGAGAAATGCGATCAATTTCATCAGAGATTCCATTCCGGATTTCTTCATTGCTTTTTTTTGACTATTTCTAACACTTGTTCTCGTGTCGCACTCATTATACTCAGCTGTACTAGTACACAGAGTATTATAGTTTTAATCACATAACGGTGGATTGTAACAGAATGAAATAATCGAGATAGATATAGACTTATATATATCAAATTGATCAGGGTGAAAAGAGAAATCGATTGAGCCATGTCCGTCCGTCCGTCCGTCCGTCCGTCTGTCCGTCTGTCCGTCCGTTCGTCTGTAAACACTCTAACTCGCGCAAAAATTGAGATATTTTGATGAAATTTGAAATGCAAGTTGGTATCGACACTGGGACGGTTGGTATTGAAAATGGGCGAAATCGGACCATGACCACGCCCACTTTTCCTATATAGAAAAAATCGGAAATTTGGTATCTCAGCCACTAATATAGCTAGAGCGATGAAATTTTACCCACATGTTGAACTCAGGCTCCTAAGAAGAAATTTGATGGAATTTTGGAAAATGGGCGGTGCCACGCCCACTTATTAAGGGTCAAACATTGAAAGTTTTATATGTCATAACTCAGAAACCATTGAAGATATATCGATCAAATTTGGTACGCGTGATGTACTTACTTAGGCAAACGTTTGGACGGAAAATAGTTAAAATTGGTTGACGGCCACGCCCACTTTTATATATGTGTATTATAAAGTGACCTAATAAAAACATTTTAAGCCATATCTCTGTCAAATATAAAGATATATCATTGAAATTTTATGCCAGGAGTCCACCTGCGAACATACAACGAAAAACACAAAAATTTTGGAAAATGGGCGTGGCGCCGCCTCTTTTTAGAAGCTGGAATATACGAGATTTCTGAGGCCATTACTCGACAAATAATTGATATATAATGACGAAACTTGGTGTGTACACTTTTATTACTTGTGGTAATACATGTTGAAAATTTTAGCGAAATCGGTTGACGACCACGCCCACTTTTATATATGGGTATTATAAAGTGGCCTAATAAGAACATTTTAAGCGATATCTTTGTCAAATATAAAGATAATTCATTGAAATTTTGTGGCAAGAGTTCCACAATAGACCGGAAACAAAAAATAGAAAAATTTTGGAAAATGGGCGTGGCACCGCCTCTTTTTAGACAAAGGAATATACGAGATTTCTTAGCCTATAACTCGACAAATAATTGAGATATTATGACGAAACTTGGTTTATACACTTTTATAACTTGTGTTAATAGACACGCAAAAATTTATTGAAATCGGTTTATGACCACGCCTACTTTTTAACAATAATATTTCTGGAACACCCTTTGGGAATTTGTAACGTGACATCTTTGTAACTGGAAGTCATAAAGGAATGAAATTTTGCACAAAGAATAATATTCATATGCTTAGTTGGATGACTGATAAAAATTTTGAAAATGGGCGCGTCTACGCCCACTTTATGCAGCACTTGCTTTATATAAAGTACCTACACCGTGTTTCCATCAAACGCAAACAAATGATGAAAGCATACAGCTGAGTATCTAATGTTCGATTCCACTCGAACTTAGGCTTCCTTACTTGTTTTAACATATATTTGTATTGTTGTAGTTTCTATAATTCTAGAATTAAGAAAATTGGGAAAAACACGTCTTCTTATTGGGGACGCAACGCACTCATAAAAAATATTCAAAAAGGAATTGGGAAAATATTAACAATTAAATTTAATAAATTTTTCAAAGGTGTAAATACTTAGAACGTGTTTTTAATACAATTTTTTACAACAAAAACACACTTTTTATCGATAAAATCACCACACGTTTTAAGTTATTTATGTGGATAAATTATAGCAATGTTAGAAATATGTATTCACTTATCTTAAATTTATTTTTCTTATGGTTTATTTAAAGCAACTAAATCGCAATTGCAAATCTATATTTTAAATTTTTTTTTTCAACCTTGCTTCGTATCATATAAAAAAATCGCCACAAGAAATAGTCTTGAATAATTATTTACAAATATTCTTTATGAAATTTCTTAATGAGGATTATATGTATGTAGATGATAATCTATGCAGCTATGATAGCCTTCGATAAAGGTGGTCCTTAGCCTGCCGGGTCTCGTTCACTTTGGAATTGTCCTTTTTAGGGAATCCGCTTACAATTGAGTTAATTCGCGACAGGCCCCACGTTGGGCGCCAATTAATTAACACGACAAGTTTGCTTCGACAATCGATTTTATTCTGCCCTTCTTTTATTTCACCTACTTAAACTAAGCCTACAATGTTAGCTCAAAACGAATCGAAAAGTATTTTTGTCGCTGTTATGGGAATGGCCATCATTCGGTATCTTCCAGGAATGTGTGTACCGTTGGATCCAGATCATTTGGAGTGCCGTGTGCAAAACTTCTCGCAACTTGTTATTGTTTCACCTTCGCAATTAAGATCATGCGTGATAGTGATTCTTCATTCTCATTTATTCGTGGTTGTTGTTGTTATTGTGCAGCTTACTTATTTAACCCTCATCATTGCAATTTGAGCGAGATCGCACGTAATGATCATTTGAGAGATGATAATGAGGTAAAAGTACAGAGGCGGATTTAATTATCCGTGGGAATGTTACCAAGTTTGTTCTATCCACTAACTTGTATGTATAAATGTACATATGTGCTACCACGAGTTCAAAATATCGTCAAAATAAATTATTAAAAAACTGTTTATGACGTGCTTTGTTTTAATTTGGAAAAGGTTCAGATTGGTAAGCTCAAAAAAGCTTTATTTGGAACGTTTACAGTAAGCTTACATTCAAAAGCTTATTAAAAGCCTTTTTTAGAACATTTACAATAAGCTTACATTCGAAAGCTTATAAAAGGTTTCATTCAAACATTTGCAATTAGTTTATATTTTTATGCTTATAAAAAACTTTCTCATAGATATTTTTTATAAATTTATATTCGAACATTTACAACCAAGGTCTAATTTCATTTATAACACGCTTACTTTGAAGTCTTTTGTAAACAAAAAATCAACATTTTGTAAGCTTAATGTTTATAATTATAAGCTTAAAAAAAAACTTTATTTAAGCTAATTTTGCTTGCTGGGTTGGTACGTGCGAGTGAGTATCGTATGGTATTGGTAGCAAATTGATGCTTATGCTGACGACATTCAACTGGATCTGTCTAATCGTATTGGACTTGTTGATGACTTATGCTACAGAATTAACTGTGACTTGTCTGCCATCTCGCAATGGGCTTATAATAATGGTTTGTGTTTGAATGTAGAAAAATCGTTTGTGTTGCCCGTCAGTAGCAGTAAAGTTCATATTGTGGATATACCAAGACTATTTGTTGGTGACAGTGTTTTGGCGTTTACTGAAAAAATAAAAAATTTGGGCTTTGTTGTCAATTCGATGTTGAGTTGTTCTGATCATGTAAATAAAGTTGTGAGTAATGTCTATACTGTGCTTCGTAGACTAAGAATGTCAGCAACATATACCCCTCAAGAGACAAGAAGTAAACTTGCTATCTATATATTAATAGGCTAACATTTTTCCCATACAAACAATTGCCAGGCTGTTTAGCACATTTAACATTCTCATATCCACATAAAATTGATATGGATGTGTTCGTATGAGTGAGGAGCAGTGCATAGGCATATAATTTTTTCTATAAATTATTTAATTTCTTTATAATTAATAAATAAAGTTTTTAGTTTTGTACCATTTTTGATTTACTTCGTTTTTGCTTCGTTGGCAAATGTGCCCACTATCTATATATTAATAGGCTAACATTTTTCCCATACAAACAATTGCCAGGCTATTTTGCACATTTAACATACTCTTATCCACATAAAATTGATATGGATGTGTTCGTATGAGTGAGGAGCAGTGCATAGGCATATAATTTTTTCTATAAATTATTTAATTTCTTTATAATTAATAAATAAATATATTTTCCTTCTCTTCATCAGACTTTTTTTTTAACATTTTTTATTCTTTGGCGTCCGCCGAGATCGAGCCTCGGATTTTCCGGTTTGAAGTCTAATGGCATCACCACTAGGCTACCGCCGCCTTGCATTTTGCTTGCATTAATTTTTCTTTTCATTTTTTCCTCTTTACAACCTACCATCCAGCAACAGTGACCTTGCCGACGTTATCGGCATTTGTCACCTGTATGTTGGTGTGGTTGTGTGTTTGTTTGCTTTGTACAAATTCTATTTTAAGCACAAGCAAAATTTTATCGGATGAGCCAGCCGACAAACACACTCTACTAATTAGTGCAAAGCATTGCTTGTGCTTAAAATAGAATTTGTACAAACCAAACAAACACAAAACCACACCAACATACAGGTGACAAATGCCGATAACGTCGGCAAGGTCACTGTTGCTGGATGGTAGGTTGTAAAGAGGAAAAAATGAAAAGAAAAATTAATACAAGCAAAATGCAAGGCGGCGGTAGCCTAGTGGTGATGCCATTAGACTTCCAACCGGAAAATCCGAGGTTCGATCTCGGCGGACGCCAAAGAATAAAAAATGTTAAAAAAGAAGTCTGATGAAGAGATGTGGTGGTCTCCGAAATGGATCTATAACTTCTACCAAACAAGTATTAATCTTTCATACCAATTTTTCCTTAAAAAAAAAATGGTCTTGAGAGCTCAATAATAAAGTAGTGAACAATATGTATGTCATCACATAAAGTGCAGGAGATTTCAATTGAAGTTCTAAATAACATGTAACGTATGTATGTATATTTTTGCATCCCCAACAAGCATTCCTGTAAGCGTTTTTGAAAATAACTTAAAGTAAGCTTGCTACTACAAGTGTTTTGTAAGCATTTACATTCTTAAGCTTACTTTATATGTTTTCAAATAAATCTTTTGTAAACATTGAGAGCGCATGTTTATAAAACTGTTAATTTTAAAAGTGAAATGCAAGTGTTTGAAAAATAGCGTGAAGTAAGTTTACTAAAAGAAGAGTTAAATAAGCTTTTACAATATTACGCTTATTTTAAACTTTTTTAAATAAACCTATTGTATGTGTTGAATAGTTGACGTAAGAAAAATTTTCCTATTAATAAAAATTAAATAAAATACGTGTGGATGCTCAATAATTAATAGCGGAGAGTCCAATATACCGCGCGAAAACAATCTCTTTTTTTTATAGCATCCCAATCTCTCATTGACTGTGCCGTATCAAAAGTTGAGGAAAAAAAACAAAGCCGTCCTTTTACGGATACTAAAAGAAGTAACAGCGCTAAGGAGAGAAGTAGGTGAGCTTAGGAAAGTCATGCCAGGAGGTTATCCAATCGTTTTTCACAAGGAACCATTTAGCAGACTAGAAAATTTACTTTCATATGAAAAAGAAATTTAGCAGGACGAGGAAAAGTTTCGTCAGCTGGTAAGTTTTATAAGTAAAAGATATATATGTATATATACAAGAATGTATCAATTTTCTAAGCCATAGTATTGCTAGCAAATTCGGATTCTGCATTAAATTCTATGAAAAAAAGTTGTCTGGAGCATGCTCAAAATTGATTTTAGAGGAATGTCTAGATGACTATTAGAATTTGATGCAAAATCCGAATTTGCTAAGAACACTGTGGCTTATAATCAGCCCATAAAAATTGATCCACCCTAATATGTAACAGCATGCGTTTAAGAAAATTAGGTTTGTAACTTTGGTTTGCATATTTTAATATGTTTCAGAAAATGGATTTCAAAGCTGCATCCTCTTCTGCGGCAAAATCGTTTGTAAAGCGAGCGTGGGGAAAAATAATGACGGATGCAATCGCTCAAAAATTTTCATGGAGATGGACCGAAACTAAAATTTGCGCTCGCAGTCTAACTATTGGATTACCTATATGCCGTAAGTACATATAAAAAATCACTCAATAATAAACTATATATGTACATACACTGCATGCTATGGCGTATGAGCAAAATTTTGTGGTATTTTTACCTAAGCTTCAATAATAGATTCTATAAAATAAATATGTAATACAAAAAACTGTATGCCATGGCGTATGAATACCATTTTCAGATAAAATGTTACTCATACGCCGTGACATACAGTTGTTTCGTATGTAATTTATTATTATATTTAGGTAACAAAACGGAGAAACTTATATACTTTGGTTGCATATACTTACATACGTATATACATATGTACATACACACGTAATTCAAATTTTTCTTAAATTCTTTTCAGAAACGTTTGTACATGAGAACGGTGGGAATGAAACAGATTATGTAGCTGCTTCAAAAGCATTTTTCCAATTTGCCAACAATCGTATGAAGTTAAAATCTGATGCACGTGTTTTGTGTTTCATGTTTAATTTAGCTAATACATTTATGATTTTACTGTTGTACTATTTTTAATATGTATGTATGTACTTACGTATGTAATTTGTTTATGTAAATTAATTAACACGACAAGTTTGCTTCGACAATCGATTTTATTCTGCCCTTCTTTTATTTCACCTACTTAAACTAACCCTACAATGTTAGCTCAAAACGAATCGAAAAGTATTTTTGTCGCTGTTATGGGAATGGCCATCATTCGGTATCTTCCAGGAATGTGTGTACCGTTGGATCCAGATCACTTGGAGTGCCGTGTGCAAAACTTCTCGCAACTTGTTATTGTTTCACCTTCGCAATTAAGACCATGCGTGATAGTGATTCTTCATTCTCATTTATTCGTGGTTGTTGTTGTTATTGTGCAGCTTACTTATTTAACCCTCATCATTGCAATTTGAGCGAGATCGCACGTAATGATCATTTGAGAGATGATAATGAGGTAAAAGTACAGAGGCGGATTTAATTATCCGTGGGAATGTTACCAAGTTTGCTCTATCCACTAACTATTCCCCCTCTCAATATCGGAACGTCCTCGGTGCGATGGCAATATTTAACTCATACCAAATTTTTAATGCGAAGTGGGTTATATGATGATAATATTACGTATATCTAGTGATGTAAAAGTGGTCAAACACATACTCCATCTCCCGGAACTCTGCTTGTGAGCGATATCCATGACTTATTGAAAAATCTCGTCATTAGCGTGTTGTTACAAAAATACTTGAAACTAGCTTTATGCTTTTGGGCGTACTTACAAATACTCATCTATGTAGCTACATATTTAACATTTATTCCATTCTTACAATTTTTTATTTTCACAATTAAGGGTAAAGATTCAAGGTTATATGCTTGTGGCTCTGTTTTCGGATTAAACACTTAAGATTTTAATAGACAATTAACAAAAATATATACGGAATTTGTTTAACGTAAATTGGTTTTGTGGATTTTCGTTCCATTTATAACCACAGTGGTTCCCAAATCCTTCTCAATGACTTTTTCTAAAAAAATCTTGTCAAATTTATTTCCCAATCTTCTATTTCTTCTAAGAAACACTTTTCCACCTGGCTTATATGTTTTAGTATTTCTTTGTTTGTTAAATCTTTCCATCGTTTTTTCTTGGGCTAGCTTTAGTCTTTCTCTTGTCATGTTAAGTGTATCTGCTGATGAGCTGTGGAAAATATCACTTGGCTTAGACTCGATAGTCGAATGGATGCTATTGTTGTATTTATATGTCGCTAGTAAAATAAGGTCGTTAATGTCACTTATTTGTTGTTGTTCCTTGATGCAACGTGCTATCTCTAGCAGTGTGGAATGAAACCTTTCCACCTGTCCATTACTCTCGCTATGAAGTGTCGGAATGAAAAATTGTTCAATTGAAAAGTTGTCCCTAAGAATCGTTTTTATAAGATTAGAATGGAAAGCCTTTTCATTGTCAGATACAATAACTTTTGTATTTTTAAATATTAGCAAGATTTCTAGAATTGCGTCTTTTATATCAAGGGTGCAACGTGATGCTATTGGTTTTACAATGGCAAATTTCGAAAACTTGTCAATGCAGCTTAAAAAATTATTTTTGCCTGTTATATAAATGTCAATATGAAGTATTTCTCCGGGGTAATTTGGTATTGGGGTTTTTCCTATCCCAGGATTTGGTGGCTTCCTTTGATACTTCTTTTGCAAGCAAATTTTACAGTTGGAAATTAAAGATTTTAACATTTTTCTTAAATTTGGAAAATAATATTCGTTAGAAATTTGTTGGAAATTTTCTTGCAGACACCTATGGGCTCTATTATGTTCCGTGGCTATTGTTTCTAATTGATCATTTTTATTGACTAAGTCGATTACGAATTTCTTTGTGTGCACAAATTTTACCCCAGGAAAGCGTTGTACTGTAGCATTACATGAATACACCGTACTTACAGTTGTTGTCATGTACACATAATTTATTGTGTACACATGTACCACACACATTAGCTATGTTCAATAACAAAAAATTGTTACGATTTTTTCGTAAAAAATGACAGTTCTCCATATAAAAATTACACTTTTTATGAAAAACTCGTAACAATTTTTTGTTATTGAACAGAGCTATTGTCAAAACAGACTGACCCAAATATATTCCGTTAAACCCCAGCGGGAGTTTAACATCAAATATATACACCGCCACATACGGCGCCTCCAGTTACATTTGTTGCATTTTGTCAAGTGCATTGCCCGAGCGGTCACAATGACCAACTGAGCGACAGCGTCAGTTTGTCAATGTGCACCCACGAAATATTTATGATTCACATATGCTGACACAGCATATGTTGAACACTCTTTTCTTTTTGTACATATGCATTAGTGTAAGTTATTGTAATAATTTTAGTATATAAGGAAGTGAATAAAGAATTGAATTCATATCTGAACCTCAAACTGTTAATTTTATTGCTAATATGGCGATCCTGCCAGTTTTGGGTGAAACTTATGAACGGAAAATTTGCTGAAAAGCGAAATCGTTCATAAGGACTAACCAGGATTAAGGATCTGGAGGCAACTGCTTATGAGGAAATAAAAAATTGATTCAAACTTGAATGATATTATTAGTCAAGACGGTAAATGTTCGAAAATCAAAAAACCTATCACCACGGTTTTGGATAAAAACACATCAAGACGAAAAACGATGATCGCTGCATATCTATACTAAATCCAGCACAATTAGGCAGTCAGAGGGCACCAGCAGAAGCATTCCAAAGTAATGTACCTTACATGACCGGCTATAATACACATGAGGCTATGCTATTTATACGAAGAAAGATCACTACTAGTAGCAGCAACAAAGGGGAATAGCATAATTATAGTGGAATAGAGAAAACAGGTATACGGCTGATGTGAAAACACTGCCAAAAGAGAAAACAGGTATACGGCTGATGTGAAAACACTGCCAAGGCTGATGTGAAAACACTGCCAATAGAGAAAATAGGAATATGGTTGATGTGAAAACACTGCCAATAGAGAAAACAGGTATACGGCTGATGTGAAAACACTGCCAAAAGAGAAAACAGGTATACGGCTGATGTGAAAACACTGCCAAGGCTGATGTGAAAACACTGCCAATAGAGAAAATAGGAATATGGTTGATGTGAAAACACTGCCAATAGAGAAAACAGGTATACGGCTGATGTGAAAACACTGCCAAGGCTGATGTGAAAACACTGCCAAGAGAGAGAAACAGGTATACGGCTGATGTGAAAACACTGCCAAGGCTGATGTGAAAACACTGCCAAGGCTGATGTGAAAACACTGCCAAGAGAGAGAAATAGGAATACGGCTGATGTGAAAACACTGCCAAGAGAGAAAGGTAGAAACTAAAGAAAAACAAAAAACCAATTACGACAAAAATAGTTATAGTAAGGAAATTAAAATAGGAGATTTAGTTTTAGTTAGAGAAGAGGCCTCCCATAAGCTAGAAAATAGATATGCAGGATATTATAAAGTTAAAAGTATTGATAGGAATAACAATTATACTTTAATTCCAAATAGCATAGGAGATAGCAATAAAAACAATAAGGAAATCATAATTCATAAGAATAGGCTTAAACCAATTTAAAATTAGGCACTGCACTTTCCCAATAAGAATAATTTAGTAATAACGTAAATACATATGCATTCCAGTTTACTCAATTTAAAAAACAGGCACACGCCAAAAAAAAAAAAAAAAAAAAAAAAAAAAACAAATGTAATATATGTATAAATACACAATACGAACCAAATGTAAAAAGAAAAAAAAAAACAAAAGTAATGTCCAAATAAAAATGCAATGCAGGCAAAAGCAAATGTAACACAAAAAAAATTTTTGAATAATAAAATTTTATGCAACACAGGCAATATGAGCCGAAAAGCAATTAATAAATTTTGTCAACTCAGACAAACGTTAAGTGGGTCACTAAGTCATTCAAATAGATATATATAGTTGAATACAAATATATATATCTATTTTTTTTTTAAGGGGGAAGGTGTAGCATTACATAAATACACCGCACTTACAGTTGTTGTCATGTACACATAATTTATTGTGTACATGAATACCGCACTCATTGTCAAAACAAACTGACCCAAATAAATTCCGTTAAACCCCAGCGGGAGTTTAACATCAAATATACACACCGCCACACATGGCGTCTCCAGTTACATTTGTTGCATTTTGTCAAGTGCATTGCCCGAGCGGTCACAATGACCAACTGAGCGACAGCGTCAGTGGTAGCGGTGACTGGCCTACCATTTTGTGACAAAACCGCACCTAACGCGCTCGAAGATGCATCTGTTGTAAGTTCAAATGGTTTACTGTAGTCCGGGTGCTGGAGTAGAACATCTTCAGATGCCAATACTTCTTTAATTTTTTGAAATGCGATTAAAGCTTCAGAGTCAAGATTTATGAGAACATTTTTCGATTTG
Organism: Urophora cardui; assembly: GCA_960531455.1. Classification (NCBI taxonomy): domain Eukaryota; kingdom Metazoa; phylum Arthropoda; class Insecta; order Diptera; family Tephritidae; genus Urophora; species Urophora cardui. The sequence continues at coordinate 53,289,131 of OY482671.1, forward strand.
TTGGCACCGATATTTCCATTTTCTCCTCTTAAGAATTTTGTCAGGGGTTTCACAATGCCGGCGTAATCCTTCACGAATCTCCTATAATACCCCGATAACCCAAGGAATGAACGTAATGCCCTAAGAGTCTTTGGAGTCTGATATTTGAGGATATCATTTACTTTACTTGGGCATGTTCGAATACCATTTCGCGAAATCAAAAATCCTAAAAATTCGACTTCTGTTTTAAAACATCTAGATTTTTCAGATGATACCCTCATTCCTGCTTTTTCCAGACTGTACAAAATTTTATTAATATCATTCAAATGTGACTGCTCATTCGGGGAAAAGATTATGATATCGTCCATGTATACGTGGCAGCATTTCCCTATGTATTCACGAAGCACATCATCGATGGCCCGCTGAAAAATGCTTGGACCATTTTTCAGGCCAAACGGAAGACGGCAGAATTCATATTTACCATTGTTGACGCTGAAAGCTGTTTTTTGTCGATCTTCCTCAGACAAAATTATCTGGTGAAATCCAGATTTCAGGTCAAGGGTGGTATAATACTTAGACTTTCCTAGGTTTGCCAAAATTACTGACGAGTCAGGGATTGGATACCTATCTGAAATTGTGTATTCATTTATTTTTCTAAAGTCTATCATCATCCGTAATTTCTGTCCACCATTTTCGTCTAACCCTTTTTTGGTAACTATGTGAACAGGTGAGTTGTATGGGGAATATGAATTGCGAATTATTCCGTCTTTGACAAGTATCGATATTTCGGAGTTTATAAATTCAGCTGCGGAAACCGGGTAGGGGTAACTTTTGGTATAGATGGCCTCATTTGTGGTCATACGAATCCTGGCCTGTATCCTAGTGTTGTACGGCAATGCTCTATCTGCATCAGCGAAGGCCCTAATATTGTTATTAATCATACTTTCGAACTCGTTTTTAATACCAGCTGGAACAGAATCTTCTATTGTTATCAAATTTACTTGACTACAAGAAAGATGTTCAAGTTTTGCTTGACCATTGTGATATAATAAATACCCCTTTTCTATATCCAGTTTTGCGTTGATTCTTTTCAAAAAGTCATATCCAATGATACCATCGAACGTTTTTAAATTTTCGAGTAAATAAAAAGTTGAGGTATGATCTAAAATATTTACTAGACATTTTTCTTTAATAACGTTAACGCCATTAATCGACTTAAGCGTAAATGGAGCGTCCATTTTCTTGACACCACTCAGAAAGGAAAAGTTTTTGATGAAGTTTTTGGATGTGCCTGTGTCTATCAAAATGCGTAGCTCCTGACCATTTATTGCTTTTTTGTTAATAAATGGCACGAGCGAGTTTAGTTTAAAAGATTAATTTCGTCGGCAAATATACTTTCGATATCCTCCTGACATTCATAAGCATTGTAATCACAATCACATCTCTCCTGACCAGAATTAGTAACACATCTTTCGTCCCCTACTTTTTCGGGATTAGTACCTATTTCATGTGGCATATAGTTTACTTTTTGCACTTTAGGGAACGGCGATCGATTAGAATATGTAGGTTCACGTTCACGTTTAAAAGCTATAGGTTGAGCAGGGTATGAATTTTGTTGCAGCCGAGAAACATTATTGAAAGGATTTGAGTTGGGGGAGTGTTGATTTACTTGCTTTTGAAATCCACTATTAGTTGGAGCTTTAACATGTTGTCGGGTATAAGGAAAACTACGATCCACTTCCATTGGAGTTGGCTTGTTAGAATTCGAAAGAGCGCGAAAATTTTGTTGATTAGCGTAAAATGGCTGATGGTATTGGGGAATGGTTGGGGTATTCAGTTTCAGGGAATTTGCGAAAGCAAAGGTGTTCGCAAAATCGTACCTTTTATGGCTAGTTTCAAGCTCTTGGGCAACTGCCAGGGCAGTGGGGAGGTCCTTCGGTCTACTGGAAAAAAGTATGTCGCATAATGGCCTACGGAGACCAGAAATGAAAACACGGAGAGCGTTTTCCCTTGCCCTCTCGTTAAGAGCCGCTATAACCTCTGAATTGCCGCTGTGTGACATGATTTGCTTATTAATAATAAGTGTCAATTGCTTATCAACTGTATCATAATAGTCCGTTATCGATAAATTGCCTTGTCTCAAAATACTCATTTCATTTTCCAACACGTAAAGTGGTCTTTTATCGGCATATATTTGGTCCAATCTTGCAATTATTGCCTTGAAATTTAGGATCGTGTTGAAAGATGAGAGAGATGTATTAGCTGAGTCTGTTATTTTGTTCCTAAATATTCCCATGGCCACATAATATTTCTCCGAGTTTTCTTTATAATAATTTATTGCAAAATGGGCCGCATTACGCCAAGCGGGGTAAGCAGAAGCGTCACCTTTAAATTCCGGAAGGGATTTTATTAAATCTAAACTCAAATTACCTGAATCGACACTCTGATCAATTGTGACCGGTAAATAGGTTTCTACTCAGATTTGCAAAAATGGAAAGATTAGTAAACGATATAACTACATATAGAGTGTTAAAACGTGACCCTACCAATAAGCTACAGGATAAAAACAACGATTTAGTAGAAAGAATGTTCAAAAGTAAATTGATTGATCTAAATGAAAAAAACTGTCTTACATGTAAAACAGCCAACCCACCGAGAATTTATGGTTTACCAAAAATCCACAAGGAAGCCACCCCTCTTAGGCCTATATGTTCGTCCGTCAATTCGCCGTCCTATAATATATGTAAATACTTGACAAATATACTAAAAAAATTGACCAAGTCCTCCAAATATAACGTCAGAGATGCATTGGATTTCAAAAATAAGATTGGAGGCTCGTATATATATGATTATGAAATTTTAGTGTCGTTAGATGTTGTCTCGTTGTTCCCTAGTGTTCCAGTTGATTTGTCCATTGAGATTATATCCTCAAGATGGGAAGAAATCCAAAAACATACATCCATGACAAAGGAATTATTCCTGACAATTCTAAAATTCTGCATCAAAGAAAACTCGTATTTCAAATTCAACAACAAAATATATGAACAGAGATCAGGAATGCCAATGGGTTCGCCGGCGTCCCCTATAATAGCTGACATATTTATGGAGGACCTACTTAGCAAATTTGAAAGACAATCTGCGCAGAAACCGAGACTACTTACAAAGTACGTCGATGATCTATTTGCCATCATCAAAGCAGAAGATGCAGATAATATACTACACATGCTTAACAATTATAATAGATCAATAGAATTCACAATAGAAAAAGAAAACAACGGTAAACTACCTTATTTGGACACACTAATAATTAGAAGAAACAACAAAATAACCTTTGACTGGCACGAAAAGCCCACTGCATCAGGGAGGCTAATAAATTATCATTCGAAGCATGAAAAGAAGATTATTATAAATACTGCCAAAAATTTTATAACTAGAGTGACAAAATATACCACATATAAGTGACAAAATATACCACAAGAAAAATATCCCTTTAATTAAGAAAATTCTGACAAACAACGATTTTCCTTCCTACTTTACAAATAAAATGATAAACCTCTTCTACGTTGGAAATAAATTAGAGAGATCAAATAAAGAACCAAAGATATATAAAGCAATGACATATGTCCCGGAGATATCGGAAAGAATAAAAAGGTCCAGTATATATGACAAAGAAAATTATAATATCGCATTTACATACAACAATTCCTTAAAACTCTTATACAGTAATACTAAGGACAAAATCCCGAAATATGAGAAATCCAACGTTGTGTATGAAATTCCATGCAGTGGTGACGGGTCCCACGTATGCGAAAAGGTATATGTGGGGACAACAAAATCCAAATTAAAGACAAGGATTTCCGCTCATAAGTCCAATATAAAACTAAGGAATAATTCTTCGGACAACAAGACAGCCTTGTCATACCATTGCGGCAGTACGGGACATTATCCAGATTTTGACAATGTAGCAATTTTAGACAAAAAACACTATCATAAGCGATACACCCTTGAAATGCTACACATTTTGAACACCCCTAGTACAAAGAGAATGAACTTTAAGTCCGACACTGACAATTACGCTCATGTATATAGAAATTTGGTCATTCGACAACAACAATTATAACAATGCATGTTTGTTTGTTCGAGCGCATCCCCATCTAAACTGGTTTCTCAACCAAGCTTAAGCAACAACAACAAAGGAGAGCTGCAGCGATATGTATATGTATATATTTATGTCTTACTGTTCGTCTTATTCCAATGTATTGTTGTTCCTGTATATTTTTGTTTACCATTACGGTATATTTTCAATTGTTTACATTTTCATGTTTCTTATATATGTATTTATGTCTCCAAATTTTGTTTACATTGTTCATTTTTCCAATGTTACCTGTTCCATATATTTTTTGTTGATTTTCTAGTCAGTCGATTAAAACAAGGGATTTGTGTAAGTTTCGCTTCTCTGTTTATGTTTATATTTAAGCATATGTATCAATACATATATGTATATAAATGTAATCATTGTGTTTGTTTTTCCAGTCCTGATGATGATCTCAGGCTGAGATCGAAATATTGACAAATAAAAATTAAAATTAAAAATTGTTTTTAATTTAATTTGTGGCCTGGAGCTCAATAAGGAAAATATATATATTCGATTAAACGGCCAAAAAACTTCATAAAAATTAATAAATAAAGTTTTTAGTTTTGTACCATTTTTGATTTACTTCGTTTTTGCCGTCCTATAATATATGTAAATACTTGACAAATATACTAAAAAATTTGACCAAGTCCCCCAAATATAACGTCAGAGATGCATTGGATTTCAAAAATAAGATTGGAGGCTCGTATATATATGATGATGAAATTTTAGTGTCGTTAGATGTTGTCTCGTTGTTCCCTAGTGTTCCAGTTGATTTGTCCATTGAGATTATATCCTCAAGATGGGAAGAAATCCAAAAACATACATCCATGACAAAGGAATTATTCCTGACAATTCTAAAATTCTGCATCAAAGAAAACTCGTATTTCAAATTCAACAACAAAATATATGAACAGAGATCAGGAATGCCAATGGGTTCGCCGGCGTCCCCTATAATAGCTGACATATTTATGGAGGACCTACTTAGCAAATTTGAAAGACAATCTGCGCAGAAACCGAGACTACTTACAAAGTACGTCGATGATCTATTTGCCATCATCAAAGCAGAAGATGCAGATAATATACTACACATGCTTAACAATTATAATAGATCAATAAAATTCACAATAGAAAAAGAAAACAACGGTAAACTACCTTATTTGGACACACTAATAATTAGAAGAAACAACAAAATAACCTTTGACTGGCACGAAAAGCCCACTGCATCAGGGAGGCTAATAAATTATCATTCGAAGCATGAAAAGAAGATTATTATAAATACTGCCAAAAATTTTATAACTAGAGTGACAAAATATACCACATATAAGTGACAAAATATACCACAAGAAAAATATCCCTTTAATTAAGAAAATTCTGACAAACAACGATTTTCCTTCCTACTTTACAAATAAAATGATAAACCTCTTCTACGTTGGAAATAAATTAGAGAGATCAAATAAAGAACCAAAGATATATAAAGCAATGACATATGTCCCGGAGATATCGGAAAGAATAAAAAGGTCCAGTATATATGACAAAGAAAATTATAATATCGCATTTACATACAACAATTCCTTAAAACTCTTATACAGTAATACTAAGGACAAAATCCCGAAATATGAGAAATCCAACGTTGTGTATGAAATTCCATGCAGTGGTGACGGGTCCCACGTATGCGAAAAGGTATATGTGGGGACAACAAAATCCAAATTAAAGACAAGGATTTCCGCTCATAAGTCCAATATAAAACTAAGGAATAATTCTTCGGACAACAAGACAGCCTTGTCATACCATTGCGGCAGTACGGGACATTATCCAGATTTTGACAATGTAGCAATTTTAGACAAAAAACACTATCATAAGCGATACACCCTTGAAATGCTACACATTTTGAACACCCCTAGTACAAAGAGAATGAACTTTAAGTCCGACACTGACAATTACGCTCATGTATATAGAAATTTGGTCATTCGACAACAACAATTATAACAATGCATGTTTGTTTGTTCGAGCGCATCCCCATCTAAACTGGTTTCTCAACCAAGCTTAAGCAACAACAACAAAGGAGAGCTGCAGCGATATGTATATGTATATATTTATGTCTTACTGTTCGTCTTATTCCAATGTATTGTTGTTCCTGTATATTTTTGTTTACCATTACGGTATATTTTCAATTGTTTACATTTTCATGTTTCTTATATATGTATTTATGTCTCCAAATTTTGTTTACATTGTTCATTTTTCCAATGTTACCTGTTCCATATATTTTTTGTTGATTTTCTAGTCAGTCGATTAAAACAAGGGATTTGTGTAAGTTTCGCTTCTCTGTTTATGTTTATATTTAAGCATATGTATCAATACATATATGTATATAAATGTAATCATTGTGTTTGTTTTTCCAGTCCTGATGATGATCTCAGGCTGAGATCGAAATATTGACAAATAAAAATTAAAATTAAAAATTGTTTTTAATTTAATTTGTGGCCTGGAGCTCAATAAGGAAAATATATATATTCGATTAAACGGCCAAAAAACTTCATAAAAATTAATAAATAAAGTTTTTAGTTTTGTACCATTTTTGATTTACTTCGTTTTTGCCGTCCTATAATATATGTAAATACTTGACAAATATACTAAAAAATTTGACCAAGTCCCCCAAATATAACGTCAGAGATGCATTGGATTTCAAAAATAAGATTGGAGGCTCGTATATATATGATGATGAAATTTTAGTGTCGTTAGATGTTGTCTCGTTGTTCCCTAGTGTTCCAGTTGATTTGTCCATTGAGATTATATCCTCAAGATGGGAAGAAATCCAAAAACATACATCCATGACAAAGGAATTATTCCTGACAATTCTAAAATTCTGCATCAAAGAAAACTCGTATTTCAAATTCAACAACAAAATATATGAACAGAGATCAGGAATGCCAATGGGTTCGCCGGCGTCCCCTATAATAGCTGACATATTTATGGAGGACCTACTTAGCAAATTTGAAAGACAATCTGCGCAGAAACCGAGACTACTTACAAAGTACGTCGATGATCTATTTGCCATCATCAAAGCAGAAGATGCAGATAATATACTACACATGCTTAACAATTATAATAGATCAATAAAATTCACAATAGAAAAAGAAAACAACGGTAAACTACCTTATTTGGACACACTAATAATTAGAAGAAACAACAAAATAACCTTTGACTGGCACGAAAAGCCCACTGCATCAGGGAGGCTAATAAATTATCATTCGAAGCATGAAAAGAAGATTATTATAAATACTGCCAAAAATTTTATAACTAGAGTGACAAAATATACCACATATAAGTGACAAAATATACCACAAGAAAAATATCCCTTTAATTAAGAAAATTCTGACAAACAACAATTTTCCTTCCTACTTTACAAATAAAATGATAAACCTCTTCTACGTTGGAAATAAATTAGAGAGATCAAATAAAGAACCAAAGATATATAAAGCAATGACATATGTCCCGGAGATATCGGAAAGAATAAAAAGGTCCAGTATATATGACAAAGAAAATTATAATATCGCATTTACATACAACAATTCCTTAAAACTCTTATACAGTAATACTAAGGACAAAATCCCGAAATATGAGAAATCCAACGTTGTGTATGAAATTCCATGCAGTGGTGACGGGTCCCACGTATGCGAAAAGGTATATGTGGGGACAACAAAATCCAAATTAAAGACAAGGATTTCCGCTCATAAGTCCAATATAAAACTAAGGAATAATTCTTCGGACAACAAGACAGCCTTGTCATACCATTGCGGCAGTACGGGACATTATCCAGATTTTGACAATGTAGCAATTTTAGACAAAAAACACTATCATAAGCGATACACCCTTGAAATGCTACACATTTTGAACACCCCTAGTACAAAGAGAATGAACTTTAAGTCCGACACTGACAATTACGCTCATGTATATAGAAATTTGGTCATTCGACAACAACAATTATAACAATGCATGTTTGTTTGTTCGAGCGCATCCCCATCTAAACTGGTTTCTCAACCAAGCTTAAGCAACAACAACAAAGGAGAGCTGCAGCGATATGTATATGTATATATTTATGTCTTACTGTTCGTCTTATTCCAATGTATTGTTGTTCCTGTATATTTTTGTTTACCATTACGGTATATTTTCAATTGTTTACATTTTCATGTTTCTTATATATGTATTTATGTCTCCAAATTTTGTTTACATTGTTCATTTTTCCAATGTTACCTGTTCCATATATTTTTTGTTGATTTTCTAGTCAGTCGATTAAAACAAGGGATTTGTGTAAGTTTCGCTTCTCTGTTTATGTTATATTTAAGCATATGTATCAATACATATATGTATATAAATGTAATCATTGTGTTTGTTTTTCCAGTCCTGATGATGATCTCAGGCTGAGATCGAAATATTGACAAATAAAAATTAAAATTAAAAATTGTTTTTAATTTAATTTGTGGCCTGGAGCTCAATAAGGAAAATATATATATTCGATTAAACGGCCAAAAAACTTCATAAAAATTAATAAATAAAGTTTTTAGTTTTGTACCATTTTTGATTTACTTCGTTTTTGCTTCGTTGGCAAATGTGCCCACTATCCCTGCTAGCATTTGGAAGACCGTTTTCTCGTCTATCTAAAATAAGTCACGTCTGAGGCACTTCCAGGCGTCATTCGAAAATAGTCTCTATTTTAGGTCCATACAGCTGAACCCCCCACTCCATGAATTTCAAAAAAAACTATCTCATTAATTTGTGCTTAATATGTGCTTAATTGATCCCCAAATAAAAAAGTTTGTGCTCAAATTTTAAGGGCTTTTTTAAAAAACAAAAGTGGGGGGTCCAGGTGAACGTTCCGCTGGAGCCCCCCCTAAGATAGAGTTGTCTTAGGGAAATATTGAGTATGCAGTTAATTTGTGCTTAATATGTGCTCAAAGATTGTAAAAAAAAATTTTCGAAAAAAGTCCAGAGGTGGGCATCGGTATATATATGCATATGGTAGGTGGAGGTGGGGTATGTCAGGCAAAGCCCACTGTATAATTTCAAAGTTGACTAGCTCATTAATTTGTGCTTAATATGTGCTTAATTGAGGTCCAAATAAAAAAATTTGTGCTCAAATTTTAAGGGCTTTTTGTTTTAAATCAAAAGTGGGGGGTCCAGGTGAACGTTCCGCTGGATCCCCCCCCGCCCCCCCCCCTAAGATAGAGTTGACTCAGGGAAATATTGAGTATGCAGTTAATTTGTGCTTAATATGTGCTCGAAGATTGTGAAAAAAAAATTTCGAAAAAAGTACAGAGATGGGCTTTTTTTTAAAAAACAAAAGTGGGAGTCCAGGTGAACGTTCCGCTGGACCCCCCCTAAGATAGAGTTGTCTTAGGGAAATATAGAGTATGCAGTTAATTTGTGCTTAATATGTGCTCAAAGATTGTAAAAAAAAATTTTCAAAAAAAGTCCAGAGATGGGCATCGGTATATATATATTTTTTTTCACAATCTTCGAGAACATATTAACCCTAGAACCATGACGATATTTCATACTACGTTATTACTAATGTACGTAAATTTTACGTAGCGATTAGAATCATTTTTCTCCATTTTGCAGCCAAAGTTGATTACACTACTTTAAAAATGGTTAATTTGAATAAAATACCAAGAAATTCCTGATCTTAAAACTTTTTTTTTGATTTTTTTATGGTTATACATATGATAATGCGTAATTTTGTGTTTTTCTAGGTATCACTTCATTCAAAAGTATTTTTCGCTAAAGTTACAAGAGCGATAACCACAAGCAGTACCTCGTTCGAAAGGAAATTAAAATACGCTTCCAATGACATACAACTTGTAGCGGTTGAACAAAACCTCGCTGAGCGATAGCTGGTCAAAATTTTTTTAATTTCTTGCGAATTTTTCTTTTAATTTTTTTACTAATTTTTGTTCCAGGTCCAGAGATATAGGTCAAAACGTGGACCCGGATGACCCCGGAATTTTTTTGAGCAATATTGATATAAAAAGAAAGGCTTTGAGCAGGGCTTTTACATGGAGCTGTACTCATTATGATTCCTAGGTTGGGTCCCCAGATATGGGTCAAAATGTGGACCCGGATGAAACCGGAACGTTTCTGAGCAATAATAATATAATATACTGTCGCGTTATAAAAAAATTACATGAGAATATTACACTTTCATATTAAATACCATATCCTATTTTTTCGCTTATTACTAACTATACGTAAATTTTACGTATAGGGATTTGCGCCAATCGCTCTCACACCTTCAAATGAAAACATTTGTTGTACTTTTATATTCGTGCCAGCGGAACGTTCACCTGGACCCCCCACTTTTGTTTTAAAAAAAAAAGCCCATCTCTGTACTTTTTTCGAAATTTTTTTTTCACAATCTTCGAGCACATATTAAGCACAAATTAACTGCATACTCAATATTTCCCTGAGTCAACTCTATCTTAGGGGGGGTCCAGCGGAACGTTCACCTGGACCCCCCACTTTTGATTTAAAAAAAAAGCCCTTAAAATTTGAGCACAAATTTTTTTATTTGTGGAAAAAATAAGCACATATTAAGCACAAATTAATGAGCTAGTCAACTTTGAAATTATACAGTGGGCTTTGCCTGACATACCCCACCTCCACCTACCATATGCATATATGTATATACCGATGCCCATCTCTGGACTTTTTTCGAAAATTTTTTTTTACAATCTTTGAGCACATATTAAGCACAAATTAACTGCATACTCAATATTTCCCTAAGACAACTCTATCTTAGGGGGGGTTGGGGTCCAGCGGAACGTTCACCTGGACCCCCACTTTTGTTTTTTAAAAAAAAAAAAGCCCATCTCTGTACTTTTTTCGAAATTTTTTTTTCACAATCTTCGAGCACATATTAAGCACAAATTAACTGCATATTCAATATTTCCCTGAGTCAACTCTATCTTAGAGGGGGGGGGGGGTCCAACGGAACGTTCACCTGGACCCCCCACTTTTGATTTAAAAAAAAAGCCCTTAAAATTTGAGCACAAATTTTTTTATTTGGGGACCAATTAAGCACATATTAAGCACAGATTAATGAGCTAGTCAACTTTGAAATTATACAGTGGGCTTTGCCTGACATACCCCACCTCCACCTACCATATGCATTTATATACCGATGCCCATCTCTGGACTTTTTTCAAAATTTTTTTTTACAATCTTTGAGCACATATTAAGCACAAATTAACTGCATACTCAATATTTCCCTAAGACAACTCTATCTTAGGGGGGGCTCCAGCGGAACGTTCACCTGGACCCCCCACTTTTGTTTTTTAAAAAAAGCCCATCTCTGTACTTTTTTCGAAATTTTTTTTTCACAATCTTCGAGCACATATTAAGCAAAAATTAACTGCATACTCAATATTTCCCTGAGTCAACTCTATCTTGGGGTGGTCCAGCGGAACGTTCACCTGGACCCCCCACTTTTGATTTAAAAAAAAAAGCCCTTAAAATTTGAGCACAAATTTTTTTATTTGGGGACCAATTAAGCACATATTAAGCACAAATTAATGAGATAGTTTTTTTTGAAATTCGTCCAGCTGTACGGACCCTTCCATTCCGGCCATCAATAGGAGTGTTTTATTGGGCACTTCTCTGCTCGCTTATACTCGATTCTGCTCTCTTAGCTGACAGTTTTCATACAAAATGTTAGAGACCTTTAGAGACCTTTAGAGAGTATGCCAACTACTCATTAATCTGGTCGTACTGATTAAGTTTAGTGCAGCCAAGTTTTGGTTATTTTATGCCAGTTTTTCTATTGTGAATTCTATTGTGAACAATGCAGATCTAAGGAGGTAGGCACATGAGCGATTCAGAAACTACTTTTTTTTTTATTTATTTATAAAAGTAGAGTGTAATGTCAAAATCAAAGCGAATTCACATCATAGCCCAATAGAAATGGGCGAGACCCAAGTAAATTCAGATTTTAACCAAGGCGAAATATCATTTTGACATTACGCTCTACCAATTTCAATTACAAAATTCATGGGAAATTTCTGATTTCACCTATGCGCCTACCTTCCAAGATCGTCCCTGATTGTGAATAGGTAAATTGCGAACTGTCAAACAAAAAAAAACAAAAAAAAGTTGAATTGAATTTAAAATGGCTGACGAAAAATCGTAAGTTTGCATTTGTTGTCTTTTTATTAATTTTAAATTTGCTAATAATTTTATTTTTTCAAAGAAAACGCAAAACATGGACTGTGGTGGAGACGAAGGGATTGCTGAAGTGCTATTTGGCACGAAAAGATGAGTTCCTGCACTTGAGGAAAAAGCGGAATGCATATGCCCATATACTGGAAGATATGCTTTCACAAGGCCTCACCGTAAGTTCGATATATTTATTAATTAAATTCTTGCAATAAAAAAATGTTTTTATTAAGGATTCCTCTACAACAGTGATAGCGCTGGAGAATAAAATGCGCACTTTGTTGTTCGCATATAAATCCGCTAAAGACACGATGATTTCGCAGAAATTTTCACATTTCTTATGATCTTCCCTTTCAGACTCCTCGGAACTTGAGGATTCGCTGCTTGATTCTGAGGATAAGTTGTCAAGAAGTGGCAATACGTCATCTGCACTCAGTAGTAATTCGTCAATTTCAAAATATTGGGACACCTAAAAAATAAATTGTACTAATTACAATACATTTTTACGTATATAAAATATTTTCATACCAAATTTTCTCGTTCATTTGCCATTTTCCACGTTATCTCAAATTTTTTGTATTATTTAATAAATTCCTGTTTTGTCCTTCAATTGTTTTGTCGCTTTAAAGTTCGTTCGTTGAATGTTTGATCAAAGTCTATGAAAAGTGTCCAAATTGAAGAAGAACGAGAAAAAGGAGAAAATCCATACACTTTTTTTCGATTCCATTACTTCAACGAACGGACACATTTGGTTTGTTTTTCAGTGCTTCCAAGTTTCTTTGTTTTTATACCAGTGTTGTTTTTTTCGCAAGTCTCTAAGTCCTGCCCAATCGAATACTACTAATATACCACAGTTTACCAGTAATATAAGAGCCTATACACACTTGCGACTTAATCGATTTGGTCGAATTGGACTGCTGTATTCACACTACGCCAACTATTTAGTCGAATCGGTGGCAGCTATTCACACTAGAGACTAAATAGTCGGGTGATTGACAATGACATAGTGTTGCCAATGTTCACATTTTACACAGCAAATTTTACATTAGTGGTCTTCGTATAAAGTGATGAATTATTAAATTGCTTTTATCACTTTATCTGCATTCTTACATGAAAGCACCTTCTTGTCATCTGTCAACTTGATTAATAAATAAAAAATAATAAAATAAACAAAAAGTGCATACATTGTTTGGCTTTCTTTCTTATTAAACCAGCAACTAGCTGTCAAGTAAATGATAAGAGAAAAACGGAAGGAATTATGCCGGAATCGCAATTTGGCGTTAGGTCGGTCGCGCGTTGATTGTATCTCAAAGCCGCTTCACACTGACATTCGATATTATATGTTGGATTGCAAACATGTTCACTGCCACTAATATATTTTGATGAACTTTTTTTTTTATAAATTTCATATATTTTCATCGAAAGAAAACAATTTTAATTTATTTAATGTCAAACGCCCGACTTAGTAGAGAAATGCTCAATACAGGCGTTATACAGGGTTGCAATGAACAAAAATTTTACGATCAAACGCTTGAGGTCACAATGCGATTTGCTCCATATATTTCTATACATTTCTACTCACTTGTCAGAAGCGCGACCGAACGCCAAATTGCGATTCCGGCATTACGCTCATAAAGAACGAAACGAACAGAAGTACAATAAACGGAACAATAGTAAAAATTAGCCATTAATAATTTCCATGCAATTTCATTTTCATTATTTCTATTTTAAATGCGATTAATGACATATTTGAAGAGAACAACAATATCAAGAAACACATGAAAACGGAAGTAAATATCCTTAGTTAGATAATTCTAGTTAATAAGAAACGAACCTTTTGTTTTTTTTTTTTAACATTTTAAAAATATTAATTGAAATATTCAATCTCTGCAATTTACCAAAAGTGAAATAAAAGTAGTGCTGTCAGCATGGCAACTCTTTCTACTACGAATATCACTGTTGTTGTTGTAGTCGTTCGACTAAATTGTCTGTAGTGTGAATACGTAGAAGGGCGCCTTGCTTATCAAGCAGTTGTTCAACTGTTTCAGTTGGAATGAAATTGGGCTGCAAATCCAACTGTTTCAGTCGTTCGACTAATTGAATGTAGTGTGAATGCTTCCATACATTCCCATGCAAATCAACATCCAACTAAATCGATTGAGTCGCAAGTGTGTATAGGCTCTAAGTGGCACTATCACGAACACCGTCGGCGGTTCCGAAATGACGTTTTCGGCATATCGGCATTATGACAACCGACGGCGCGCCGTATCTTTCGAAGTTCGGTAAATCGGCATTATGAACACCGAATGAACGAACATTTTGACAGTTTTTCGTGCCGCAATTTGCCGCAAGTATTTGGTTGCGGCGATATTAACAAAATATCAAAAATTACAATAAAACCCATTAAACACTGAAAAAGAAATTCTCAAACGTTTGAGAAAATATTGTTTCTAAAGTTGAGAATCAGCATATATATCATTTGAAAATAAACATATTTTCAAGTGTTCATCAAACATTGTTTATCAATTTTAGAATAACTTACAACACATTTTAAAAAAACTTGTTTTGCATTTTGTACCATTTCACGAATTTCAACATGTCAAGGCTTGAAGGAACGAAGAAATTTTGTGTGTTTGCCAATTTCAGTCAGCGTTCGTTGTTCTACTCGAGCAGTCTTTTAACAGTTGAAATGATGATGGTTGAAAATGATTGTGTGTAATAATGATTCTGTATTTCTTACTCTTATTTTATTTGATTGTGGCTTTTTGTGAAGTTACATCAAATTTAATAGAAACATAGTTTATTTCTCATATGGGTGCATGCATATTAAAAAAGATATTAACATACTCATGTAACTGTACAAAGGGCACCGTCAAAATTCACACGCACGGGTAAATGAAAAGCATCACATCAGAGTAAAAATATGTAATACATATCTACATCTATTTATTCCATTCCATTTCTGCGCTCAAAACACAAACTCTCACTCTCACTATCCCTCAATTTTTCTGCACTCTAGGGTACATATATGTAATACATACAAACATCTATTGATTGCATTCCATTTCGTACCACCTTTGAAATAGGTTTGAGAAAATGAAATGAATCAGATTGAGAATCAGCCCAAAATCCCATACTAAAAATGAGCCTTTTTGTTTGAGAACACTATCAGGGAAAATTTGAGGTGCATTTGATAACAAACTTTTGATATTTGACAATAGAGTTACTTCTCAAATGAACCTCAAATGAAGAAAAATGTTTATTGGGAAGTTTAAGTAAATTATGTAAATGTATGTATGAAGTTGTAATAAGTGTTAGTGAGTGTGAATATATGTAAATACATCAACCGGTCACGAGAAGTCACAGACATGGCGTGGGTCCATTGCATTTTCCACCGCGATTGAATCGCTGTTATATGCAAAGAAAAACTTCAAAGAAAAAATTGTGAAATAATGATAAGAAGAGTGATTTACGTGTGTATGTAGGTTTTGGAAATTAAAATATATTTTCACCCAAGAATAATAATGCATTTTCTGAAGTTGATAATTATTGTTTGGCTACTATAAAAAAGCAACTAACGAATTATGAATGTGTATTACGAACAATTTACCATTTTAGTAAAAATTTTCGTCACAATAAAGACGCGTTCAAATAAATATTGCAGGTGGTGGAAGGTCGGCTTCAGTATAATGCGCCGGCCGTATTTATTTTCAAACCACTAAGAATGTTTCAATGAATCCTTCAGGAAAAGTTCTGTGAATGATAATTTTACTAGTTATAATAATCCCGACTACGCAAAATTACTGTAAATCTCTCCAGATCTAACTCGAGAAAGGGAGTTCTGTCGGCTGATGGTTACTTTTCAAAGCGCGGCGGCCTTCGCAATGCATAAGGGTGCTCTACGCAAAAATACTGTGTTATTAATGAATTATAAGTTTCCGCAAAATTTCGTTTGCATTTTAGTGATCTATCAGAAACGAAAAATTCCGTTGCCGGGTACATTATATTATTGAAATTTTCCCCTGTTTTTGTATACAATTTGCTTTTATGTAGTTCAAAATAATTCTATGAAAAACAGAAAAAAGGACAAGGGAAAGATTTCTTTCACGCAAAATTAAAACTATTTTTTTTATCTTCAGCCTGTAATTAAATTTACGCTTGTTTACTTAAAGTAAAAGGATTGCTATGATCTCTCAAAAACTTTCTTTCGTTCAGAGAAATCCTTTGCTCTTCTTCCTCTACTAATAAAGTTGCTATCGCAATAGAATCCATTATTTTATTATTTAAATAAATTGTTTTTAGTAAAATAAAGTAAAAATGTTTTTGGTTTTATCAAAAAAATAAGAAACCTGAGAAAAACCCGCTCAATTTCGCATCAGCACTTGGTAACGCTGATTCGAACATAGTTCATATAGTTGGCAACACTTAACAATACGATTTTCGAGGAGTTCGGCATTGTGGCTTTCGGCGTTTCGGTAATGCCGGAATCGCAATTTGGCGTTAGGTCGGTCGCGCGTTGATCGTACCTCAAAGCCGCTTCACACTGACATTCGATATTAGATGTTGGATTGCAAACATGTTCACTGCCACTAACATATTTTGTTGAATTTTTTCATAAATTTTACAATTTTTCATCGAAAGAAATCAATTCGAATTTATTTAATGTCAAACGCCCGACTTAGTAGAGAAATGTTCAACTCAGGCGTTATACAGGGTTGCAATAAATATACGATATTACAAAAATTTTACGATCAAACGCTTGAGGTCACAATGCGATTTGCTTCATATATTTCCATACATTTCTACTCACTTGTCAGAAGCGCGACCGACCGAACGCCAAATTGCGATTCCGGCATAATTCGTTCGGTGTTCGTGATACTGGCAAAGGTCATCCTCGTCGCTTTCGATGATTTCCTGAAATAACAACAAAATAAAACTATTGAAAACATATATTTAGAGCTTTTATTTAATATTTTTTAAGAACTTACTAATTGCTTATGTTTACAAAAAGGTTTATTTTGTTTACGTTTTTGATGCTCTTCTTCATTTCACTTGGTATTCACGGTGGATTACTAAACGTCAAAATTTCTTGCCTACTACTATTTTTACTCAAGAAAGAAATCCAAAAATTTCTTGAGCTGTTTCTTGAGAGGTCGATACCAGCCTTTATCAAGAAAAGTCTAAACTAAGGCACTCTGCACACGGAGCGTACTGCTTTAGACGCGTATTAGATACTACAGACGAAAGCTGTACGCTTTGATGTCGCGCACGTATATTTCAATTGAGGGCTGCACACGAGTCGTCAGCTTCATGCATTCGTCAAAGTATGCTGGCTACATGTCGCTTGGCGTAAAGCAGTGCTAGTAGCTAGGCGTACTACGCTTAGAAAATAGGAAGAAGAAGATGTTTGTTTACATTTATCCACTTGGTGAAATTTAAGAAAGCAGTAAAATTTGTGTAAAAAATCGGAAAAATGAGTGTAAAATTAAAGAAAATGGAAGATTCCATAAAAGTTATAATCTTTTCTATTTAAAGCTTCGAAATTTAAAGCAAATACCGTATTATTAATTTGTTTGTTTGTTTGTGCAGCGAAGTTTCATGTCGCTTCGTGTGCAGATCTTGAGGCGTAAGGAAATCGACGCTACATAAAATGTCTGATACGCGTCTATGACGATTCGCCTCGTGTGCAGAGTGCCTAAGCCGACTATGAATAACTTTAGTAGCAACTTAAAATAGTTTCGACTTAAGTGTGAACTAAATGCGACTATGAATACGCGCCATTATTTTCCAAATAACGGTTTATTGCAACAACATGTACTTATGTATGTACCTACATACATACGCAAAAAAAGCATACTCCCATGAGCACTTAAACTTTCTATTCTTAGATGTCATTTTGAAAGGAACAAAACATACATATGTATGTACATAAAGATATGCGCAGGTAAGCATTCAAATATTTTGCTAAACAACATAAACGAAGTAGCAGATATAAATGTACACCTAAATCATAAAGGGGCACAACTCAAAATTCAAAAATTTTCAGGAGAGCCAAAAACTTTATTTCATTAGAAGCAATCGTATGGCAAAGGGCCAGGTATAATGGTTATTTTTCGGTCGAAAGAGACAGTTATTCAAAAGTTTTTTTGGCAATCTCCAGAGAATGTTCCGTATACCCGTTTATGAAAAAAACTCGATTTCGAAAAATTTTGAGTTGTGCCCCTTTATGATTTAGGGTGCGATATGTACATATATATGTATTAGAGCTCTAGATACCAGGGTATCGAGCAATTCGATCTGATCGTTTTTGTTTGCAGCCCGTTTGTTGTTCAAATGCCCGTACAAATATTCGAGCATTCGAGCTTACAAACAAAAAAATATGTATCGGAAAAACAAAAATAAAAAAACTACATATAAAGAAAAAAAATAAACAAAAGAAAAAACAACTTCAAAATATCCGAATTGTGCAAAATGCCCGTACAAACATACGGGTAATAAACACACAAACGACTGTTCGAGCATTTGAACAACATTTGTTCGGGCTACACGAAAACGTTCAAAAAAAATCGAGAGCTCTAATATGTATGTATGTATGAAGGCGTAACTACACCATAAATGTCGGTCGAAGCTGGTCCGTTAGGTTTTTGTGCGTTATCTGTCGAAATTGATTTGCTTGTTGTTGGGAGCCACTCGGAGCCACAGCGATGTTGTTGGGAGACAAACGGAGTCACTGGAGCCATTGGCTGGCCATTTATGATGTAAATGGCCTATATATCTAAGAAACCGTCGTGAACAAATTTAATAGCTGTCTTTTTATTTTAGCGCAGATGTATATGCGCTAAAATAAAACACAGCTAATGTGGAATATTAGCAATGGGTAAAGATGTTTTCGATTATAATCGATAAAATTTAGAAAAGAGACCGATTCCATAGTAATTTTGTGAGTTAATTATCCGAAATGCGCATTTCAAGGGTAATTTCTGCCACTATCACGAACACCGTCGGCGATACCGAAATGACGTTTTCGGCAAATCAGCATTATGACAACACGCCGAATCTTTCGAAGTTCGGTAAATCGGCTTTATGAACACCGAATGAACGAACATTTTGACAGTTTTTCGTGCTGAAATTTGCCGCAAGTATTTGGTTGCGGCGATATTAAAAAAATATCAAAAATTACAATAAAAGTTTAAGTAAATGCATGTATGAAGTTGTAATAAGTGTTAGTAAGTGTGAATATATGTAAATACATTAATCAACCGGTCGCGAGAAGCCACAAACATGGCGTGGGTCCATTGCATTTTCCACCGCGATTGAATTGCTGTTATATGCAAATAAAAACTTCAAAGAAAAAATTGTGAAATAATGATAAGAGTGATTTACGTGTGTATGTAGGTTTTGGAAATTAAAATATATTTTCACCCAAGAATAATAACGCATTTTCTGAAGTTGATAATTATTGTTTGACTACTATAAAAAAGCAACTAACGAATTATGAATGTGTATTACCAACAATTTACCATTTCAGTAAAAATTTTCGTCTCAATAAAGACGCGTTCAAATAAATATTGCAGGTGGTGGAAGGTCGTCTTCAGTATAATGCGCGCGCCGTATTTTTTTTTATCTTCAGCCTGTAATTAAATTTACGCTTGTTTACTTGAAGTAAAAGGATTGCTATGATCTCTCAAAAACTTTCTTTCGTTCCTCTTCCTCTACTAATAAAGCTGCTATCGCAATAGATTCCATTATTTTATTATTTAAATAAATTGTTTTTAGTAAAATAAAGTAAAAATGTTTTTGGTTTTATCAAAAAGATAAGAAACCTGAGAAAAACCCGCTCAATTTCGCATCAGCACTTGGTAACGCTGATTCGAACATAGTTCATATAGTTGGCAACACTTAATTTCGAACTGACGAGGTAGCTGATACGATTTTGGAGATTTCGATACCGTGGCTTTCGTCGCTTCGTATTCGTTCTGTGTTCGTGATACTGGCATTCAGCTGGCATTTTTGTATGGCGAAACAACGTTATTTAAGGGTAATTAACGCCGAAACAACGATTTTTGCCTAAATTACCATTAAATCATGCCAATGTGCAGAGGCTATAATTATTGCGATGAATAATGAAGAGAAGAATTGGGAAATGTGTTGTTTTAAAAAAGAACAATATGGTGAAATGAAGTTATATTTTAATAATAATATAATAATATATTTTATTCATATCCTTTCATCTGTAAAATAAATATGTGTATGGCGGTTAGATATTTGTATACATTTGTTAAGAGGAATTAATAACACAAGAAATATGTGGAAAAACATACTACATAACTATAAGAAATCTTCCTTAAAACTGCATTTCCAAAATAAAATGGTTTTAAAAATAATATATTGGATACTATTTATTCTAACTACTTGTACAAGTAAGTCGCTCAGCTTGGATATAACGAACCAATTTAATTTATTTACAAACTACTTGGAATTTCCCAGTGAAACTTTCATGGGTAATTTTCTAGTATTCGGTGCATCGACTAAAACTGCTCCAATTTTTACAAATGGGGTACCAATCGACGCGTTTCGATCTCAGGAACACTAATCCGAAGGCGGAGCTTAACTTTTTTATTTTAATAAAAAATTATTAACACAAAACGATCTAAATTTTTGCTTGGTCATTACACACACACCAACACATAAATTCAACTGATTTATTTATCATAGTATCACACATACCTTATATTTACAATTAAATACTATTAAATACTATACAATTAAATACTATATTTTAATAAAATCGAAGTAAACAATTTGCCTTTTTTTGCTTTTCCGACCGATTAGTGAACTGTCAAAATGAGTAGCGTTGCCACTCAATTAGGTGTAATTTACAGCGCATTCACACTTAGGCATTAAGAGCCTATACACACTTGCGACTCAATCGATTTATGGGCTAAACAGAATCAGTACTTCTCCGACATGACGGACTAGGAAGAAACTGACAGCTGAGTAGAATGTGTATATTTTACTCCGGCAACGCTACATTGGCAACGTACCAGTCGCCGGATCCGGCATACTTTGCCAATTTTCTATTTTGCCGTACGTCAGTAATATAAGATGTGTTCGGTGAAGGCATTAGAGTACTCTAGTGCAGAAAATTGCGTTCGATAACTCGTTTTCGTACTTATAAAGAAGGTTCATAATTATAACGTGCGAGAACATTCTTCTTATTCCGAATGAAATGAAAGTACACGACCGTTCGTTTTAACAACTCATACAATTCTGTCATCTTTATTTTAAAGCTCTCTGCAGTAAAGCTCAACTTCATTATTTATCTACAACTTATCTATTTCTAACTTAACATTAGCTGCCGTTCTTTGCGGCGAATTCAATATCTGCATTATTTGTAATAGAGTCAAATACGTACAGGGTTGTATCTACACAGGGTTACCTTACATCACCCTCCTTAGGAAAAGAAGAATGTGGCAAGGTGATCAATCTTGCCGCTTTCTTCTTTCTACTACATCACTTGAGTTGCTGTGAACGAACGAATATTTTGGTAACAATATTTCGATTATTCCCTCCTTCTCTTTCGTTCGTTCACCGCCAGTCAAGTCATGTAGGTCCTTTGACAATATATAAAAGTCAAATTTAAAATATCTAAAAAATAGTTTATATATTAATATTTAATAGTATGTATATGAATATTTAAAAGTATGTATTAAGTACTAATCTCTTATTTGCTACATACTAATAGCTAACAATTCATTTACAAGGGTTATACCGTCTGCATTTATATGTATGTTTAAACTTAATTACTAACATTTTGTATTTATTTATTTTTTTTGGTATTCGAATTCAAAATCACATACATATTTACATTTGTATGTAAACATGTTTCTTAACAGTCGTATATATTTTGTTCTTTAAGTTAATTTATGTATTCGGTTTTATGTACTGTTTTTTCTTTTTTCGTTTCTTGATCGACAAGAGTGACATTTACGCCATCTACATTTTTTACTATGTATGGGCCTGTATATATGTTGGAATGTTTACTTCTGGGCTCTTTTTGTAATAGAGCTCTGTCACCTATTTTCACCGAAGATGGCAGTGCCTTCCGGTTATATCCAGTTTGATTTTGTATTTTGTGTTTTATAACGTATTTAATTTCTTTTGCATAACTTTCGGTGTTATATATTGGATCAATTGTGCTTGTTTGCAATTCTAATGGTAAAACAGCTTTTTTGCCAAATATTAATTCGTATGGCGTGAATTTATTATCAAACACCGTGTTTGTTGAAGTGTTATGCAAGAAGGTAAAATACCGAAGATAAACATCCCAATTATCATAATTATCATTCAAATAACCGCGCAAATATTCATTAAAAACTCTGTGATTTCTTTCGACAGTGCCAACTGTCTCATGGTGATAAGGTGTAGAGAAGTTATGTTCAATTTTCAAAAGTTTGGTTATGTCCGAAAAAATTTGATTTTTAAATTCTGTGCCAAGATCAGTTTTTATTGCTTTCATGATGCCATATGTTAAAATAAAAGATTCAAAAATAGCGTTAGCAACTGTCTTAGCGGATTTATCGGGTATTGCAATCGTGACTAGATACTTTGTCAAGTCGCATATAATAGTGACTGCGAACTTGTTACCATTTATTGACTGTGGCAAAGGTCCAATCGTATCGATAACTACAACATCAAAAGGCATACAGGGTGTTGGAGTAAGTACCAACTGTTCTTTACATTTTGGCTTTACTTTATTCAAAAGACATTTTTCGCAATTTTTGACGAATTTTGCGATTTCGCGAGTCATGTTCTTCCAGTAGTACTTAGTTCTTAGTTTAGCATA
Organism: Urophora cardui; assembly: GCA_960531455.1. Taxonomy (NCBI): domain Eukaryota; kingdom Metazoa; phylum Arthropoda; class Insecta; order Diptera; family Tephritidae; genus Urophora; species Urophora cardui. Next base: position 53,312,299 of record OY482671.1, read on the forward strand.
TAATTTTTTGCTACCAAAATGTCCGCCTGTTATCGGATCGTTATGATAAATTGTCATCAATTTAAGCTTCTTATCGTTGTCCGTCACTGTTTCTACAGGGTCTGTTAATATAATTTCTAAGTGTTTTAAAATTTTGTTCCCGGTATTTTTTGATATTAAAAAATATTTAAAAAAATTATCATCCTTTTGCCATTCTAATTTCTTAATATTGCGGTTGCCAGCTTCTTTTTCGAGCTTCGAAAGTAATTCATCTAAATGTATTATTTTGTTAACACACGCAACATTAAGCAGATCGATCTTATTTCTTTTTAAATGCGCATATATTTCGAAATTTAAAATTTTACCATTTTTGTCATGACGTATTTGGCTTTTTAGCTTCGGGATTTTTTTAGAAAAATTAAATGAAAATTTATCGTACACCTGTAATTTTATGTCTTCTTCCTCTTCCTCTTCTTTGTCTTTGTATTCATGTTGTTGCGTTAATTCGTTTCGTTTAGTCATTGATCTTGTTTGTACTGCTAATACTTGATTTGCAGCATTTTTAAGTTCCTCTATTGTAATTCTTGAGAGTGCATCCGCACCAACATTAGACTTCCCTTTTATATATTCTATTGTAAAATTATATTCTGATAACTCCAAGCGTATCCTAGCGAGTTTAGATGAAGCATCTTTCATATTAAATAAGTAAACTAACGGACGATGATCGGACTTGACAGTAAAATGTGTGCCATAAACGTATGGACGAAATTGCTTTATTGCGAAGTATATAGCTAGAAGCTCAAGTTCTATTATTGCCTTTTTTTGTTCTGCATTGTTAAATGCTTTTGAAGCGAAACATATTGGAAGATCATTGCCATTATGAGTTTGGCTTAAAATGGCGCCACAACCGTTTTTCGATGCATCGACTGTAATAACAAATTCTTTCGTAAAGTCTGGATATTGCAGAATGTTAGGAGATATTAAAGATTTTCTAAGTTTTTCAAATGCTATTTCACACGAATCATCCCATTTAAACTCTACTTTCTTTCTGCTAAGTCGATTTAAAGGTGCTGCTATGGCTGCAAAGTTTGGAATGAACCTTCTATAGTAGTTAGCAAATGCAACGAATCGACGTACTGCGTCTTTGTCACACGGTTTAGGGTATTTCTTTATTGCAGTGATTTTTGAATCATCCGGCAGTAGGCCGTTTGCCGTGCATTTGTGTCCCAAGAATGTTACCTCTGATCGCATAAAGTTGCATTTTGCAGGATTAAGTCGTAAGTTGAATTTCCTACAAGTTTCGAAAACTTTCTCTAAATTTTGAATATGGTGGGTTTCACTGCACCCAATAACAATAACATCGTCAACGTATAAAAAGGCTTGATTTGGAGCGATTCCAGAAAAAGCAATGGACATCATCCTGGAAAATGAACGACGTTCAGGCCAAAAGGCAGCACTTTCCAACGAAAAGCACCACGATCAGTGCTGAAAGAGGTTATGTCCCTTGAATCCTTATGTAAAGGAATTTGATCAAAGCCCGAATACAAATCTAACGTTGAGAAAAACTTTGCTCTACTAAGGTTATCTAATATGTCATCAACACGTGCCAGCGGGAATTTATCGGCGATAAGTTTTTTATTCACTGCTCGAAAATCAACACACATGCGGTAAGATTTCTTTCCTGTAGGGTCTTTTTTGGGAACTAATATCAGTGGACTATTATAATTGGAGTAACTTTCTTCTATCATTTATTTATTTATTTATTTAAACGCCAATCGGCTTTGTACGTATGGAAGATATACACAACAATATAACATAGAATATCAAAAAAAGAAAAAAGTTACAAAAGCCAAACATTAACAAGAATATAAGTAATTAAAGTAATTTAGATAATTTTCCGTCGCTCCAAAGAAAGAAACAGAAATAACAATTAATGTAAAAAAAAAAAAAAAACGTTAGAAGAAAAATCTCAGAGCATTAGTTTTAAAGTGCGTACTAGGCCAGGAGAAGACCCACTAAAGAAGTCCACATGATGTGCGTGTTGATTTACAAGGTTAACTATTCTGTTGTATGGACCATAGGCTACGTAGTTTCTATTAGATTGCACAGCACCCAGCAATCTTCTCGTTCTAAGGTCAGCTCTGGAGCAGATGAATCCAAATTGTTGCAGTATCTCGGGAGAGTCGATCAGCCCGTTGACTACTTTAAAAGAGGAGGATAGGTCTGTTATTTGTCTCCTGTTTTGTAGGCTTTTAATGTTGTATTTGCGATATACGTCAGTCACATCTATATTACAACCTTCGTGAGAATGGTACAACAGGAACTTGCAAAATTTACGCTGAACTTTTTCAACGTTGTTTATTTGTAGCTCAGTAAATGGTGACCAAACAATAGAGCAATATTCCAATATAGGCCGAACGAGGGAGGCAAACAATGTTACAAATGTTCTAGCATTCCTGAAGTCCCTACCGTATCTACATATAAATCCGAGAACACGATATGCGCGCATAATAATGTTTCTAATGTGATTGGAGAAAGTCAGTTTGTCATCAATAATCACCCCAAGATCCTTTACCGAGTTGACTATCTGTATACTCTGGCCGCATAAAAAATAAGTAGGAGGCAACTGATTATTTCGCCGAGAAAAAACCATGGCCGCACATTTTTTTATATTTAGGTGCAGCTTATTTACCGTGCACCATTTTTCTAATTCCAAAAGTTTAGGGCACTTGACCGCACACCGAATTTACTTAATTTACTAAGGAGTATCTCATGATCGACCATATCGAAGGCTTTGCTAAAATCTGTGTATAACGAGTGTACATCAAGACCATGCATTAATGCGTTTAATATGAAATTAGTGTATGGATACAGATTGGTAGATGTTGATCTCCCACCGAAGAATCCATGCTGTTTTGTAGATATTACATTCCTAAATGCAAATGTAATTTGCGGTAGGACAAGTTTTTCGAAAAGTTTAGCAAGTGATGATTGTATAGATATTGACCTGTAGTTGTCGACCTTGGCCCTGTCACCCGATTTGTGTATAGGAGTAATATATGACAACTTCCATATTGAGGGAAAGTGGCCAGTTTCTAGCGATTTGCTGAAGATGTGGGTGATAGGCTCACAGAGTCCTACGGCGCAGTTTTTCAGTAAAATGTTGGGTATCCGATCAGGTCCAGCACCTTTGTTAATGTTAAGCGTAGTAAGTTGGCGAAATACTTCATTGAAATTGTCTTCGAATGCACACACATCCACCTTAGGGTAATTGTCATGGTCCTCATGAATGACGGGGGTGTCATTATCAACTTGTTTATTAATTTCTTGGCGTTGCGAATACGGCAATCTATAATTTTTAATGTAAACTGGTGTATTTTCAGTAAGTCTTAATTTTTGTTCGTAAAAGTTGTTTAAAGTCATTAAGTCCGTCTTAAGGGCAAAAACATCAGGGAACTTTAAGCATAATTCAATAAGTTTGTCTTTTGCGTACGAGGGCATTTGTTTTAATAAAATTTCTTTGAGTTCTTCTAAACGTTCGGGATTATCTAAAGCTTTATTAATTTTGTAAACATTAAAGTTTTGTATATCTTCAGTTTTAATTTTGGAATCTTGTATGTACTTTACTTCGTCTGTAGTATTAATTATTTTTAAAATAGGATTTTTTGTATTAACTATGCATTTGGCTGTAAATACGCCATCGGCAAGTGTATGAGAATCTACGAAAACTGGATTTTCGGAATTACCCAAATCAAAAATACGGAAAACTTCACATCTTGATGGAATTACTGAACTATTGTTGGATGTGCTATGTAAAATTGAAACTTTAACCCTTTCTGCCCCGCAATCGACTTGTATAGTGTCGTTTGCATAATTGATTATGCATTTGTTTATTTTTAAAAAGTCTTTCCCGAGTATGCCGTCCGAAGGTATATTGAAACTGTCATCAATAACATGAAGAGTGTGAGGAAGTAAAATGTTAGTTATTATTAGATTTGTGTCTATTGTGCCAAGGGTTGTAATCTTATCGGAAGTCACGCCTGTGATATTGATGATATTATTGTAATTTATTGGTACTTTTCTTACTAAACTGGAAATTTTAATAAGTGAGATGTCTGCTTGCGAATCTACTAAGAAAGTACATGTTTTTTTCAGAATCGGTACATTTTAATCGGATAAAATCAGAGTAGTTCAAATTTAGACAGTAAATGGATTGCGTTATGGAATTTCCTACTCCTGCTCCCTCAGTGTTCGCGTCTGAGGGGCTTCGGCGTATAAATTACGCACGTTAACATTACTTCGATTATTTGAATGCGAAGAATTGCTGTTTCTATTTGTTGTTGGTCTGTTTGAATTATTGTAATTGTTTGGTCTATTGCTAAAATTATTGCCACGTCTATTGTAGTTATAGTTTCCTCTATAATTTTGATTACCACTTTGCCTGCTTGTGCCACTGTACCTATGATTGTTATTGTTGTATCTAAAATTGTTGCCTCGAAAATTACCACGAAAATTATTTGATCTTATCGGTCGAGAACGAAATGCCAGGACTTGCCTTTCTTTTACCTCATTGTCTTTTTCTATTACCATTTTCGCAACAACGTCTTTCGAATCAGTGAAGGTTGACGAAGCTAAAATTGATTTTACCATATCCGACCTACTATTTAATCTACAAACTCTAATTGTTTGTTCCACAGCCATTTCATTGTTTATTTGTTCGTAGGTAAAATAATAAATGAACAAATAAACACCGCATCAGATACATTATTCGAACCGCTTAAGCTATTATACCGAAAAGAGGACAAAAAACCTAAAACCGACATAAACAAAACAACACACAAGAGGACAATAACGGACTTTTACCTGCCTGTTTAATGAGGACACAAAAATAGATTTACATACCTAAACGCACAGACTCGCACGCACGCACACATGCACGTCGCCCGAACACACGAATGCACGAACACATCACACGAACACAAAGTACGTGACCAAACGATGAAAGCTAGTTACTATAAGTACTATCGAACTTACACAAAATAACTCAGAGCGAAAAAAGATACTGAAGATGGCGCATATTAGCCGAAACCGGTTTGTCTCCAAACCAAACTTGACAAGGGATGACGGAAGATCGTTCCACAATACATCAAAATTAAAAGCACTTCATAGCTTTATTTGCTTCACGCAAATTTCTTGAATTTTATTTAAATTCTTATTTTGTTTGGAGGCTTTTCACTCCTTGTGGTTTTTATGGCCACAAAACGTGGCAGGATCGCCATATAAAGAATGTTCATAATTATAACGTGCGAGAACATTCTTCTTATTCCGAATGAAATGAAAGTACACGACCGTTCGTTTTAACAACTCATACAATTCTGTCATCTTTATTTTAAAGCTCTCTGCAGTAAAACTCAACTTCATTATTTATCTACAACTTATCTATTTCTAACTTAACATTAGCTGCCGTTCTTTGCGGCGAATTCAATAGGACCGTTCGCCGGCAGCAAATTGCTGCAAATTGCAGAAAAAACTGCAAATTCGCGTTTTTTGAGGCAAAAACTCAGTCAAAATTTGCAGAAGAGAGCGCAATTTTGACAGTTCATTGACGGAGAAAGCTACAAAGTTTTACTGACGAAATTTGTCGTTGCAAAGTTCAGTAGACTGAAAAAACATATGATTTGCGATCATATGGTTGCAATTTAAAAAAAAGTCGAAAGTGATTTCAAGTCAAAAAACTAAGAAAATCGGGAATATATGTGATTAAATAGAAAATGAAGTGAGAAAATTATATTATTTTAATTTATAAAGTTTATTTAAATGTTTTAATTTGTTAATAAGGTACCAGCTAAAAGGAAACCTGTTAATGACACCGCAGTGGGATCATCGTCTGCACTCTCGGGATTCTGCGTTGTTGAATCGCAAATAGGAGATACATATACTACTTAAATGGAAAAATTGTCCATTAATGATGCACGCCCCGAAAAAAATGACTTTCACAGATGTCAGAACAGAAATAAAAACTTGCCGGAGACTTATAGTTTATGAGATATTTGTTGGTAAAGTTGTAAAATCCACCAAACAAAACACCAAAACTGCGCACTATTACCGAGGAAAAACCTTTTTGCGTTGGCGGCATTCGGCCGTGCTTTAAAAATATAAACCTCAGCCGGCAGAAATCCCTTTCTGGAGTTATATATGTATATGTATACAGTGATCCACAGTGCTTTTGTGTAGAACATCTTTTTGCGTGGCGGCCTTGGGTCGCGCTTTAAAAAAATAACAATCAGCCGGCAGAGTTATCTTTCTGGGGTAATATCTATGAACCCATCCAACTTTAACTACAAATATCTCGTAAACTATAAGCCTCCGGCAACTTTTGATTTTGAGATCTGTAGGAGTCCCTCTACCCCTCTGAGGAAGTGATTTTTCTCGGGGTGTGGTTTCTTAATGGAAAGCCGGTCCACTTAAATAAATAGTTTTGAGTAATAAAAGACAATTTATACTTCTACGAGATTGAAAATGAAACTTTGGTTAGACTTAGAAATAAAAACAAGGAACTCCTGGAATTTGCTTTGGTTTTATGTGAAAATAATTCAAGAAATTCCATAAAGCAATACGTCGAGCAAACAGTTCCGGCTTATACGGAAAGAGAGTTCCGAACTCATTTTCGTATTTCAAAAAGACTTTTCAAAGAATTAAGTGACAAAATCATCCGAAGCGAGCCCTATTGTAATCTCGACCCTTTCAAAAGACTACCCGAAAAAATTTATTTATTATTATTTTTATGGTTCGCTGGTCACGAAGCATGCAGCTTCCGGGATATGTCCGACCGTTTTAACTTGTCATATGTTGTTGTACATATGTAAAATTATACACACATATGTATGTATATGCATACCACCATTGCTTACTGTTTTGAAATTTTTGGGAATGTCCCCGGAGAACAATGCACATCTAGTTTCCCCTTCGATTGCATTTCGTCAAATTTTTATTTTGTTATGCACTTGTGAGTGAAGACAAACAGCTGATTTTCTGCAAATTTTGACAAATTTCTGTTCGTTGAAATGCCAGTAAATTTGCATAAGTTTCTCTCTTCGGGAGAGCAAAACATATTTTTCCCTGCTTGCAAATTGCTGCAATTTGCAGCCGCCGAACGGACCTAATATCTGCATTATTTGTAATAGAGTCAAATACGTACAGGGTTGTATCTACACTGTGCAGAACTGTGTTTTGTAACCAACTTAAAATTAAATATTAGTATTAATTAATACTATTAATACATATTCCATGCGATTTTGCTCTTAGCAATTCGTTAATTTTCGTTTTTTGACGCCTTTACCTAAAACTTCTGTGACAAATGTCTGATATTGTTCTACCCTACACCTTTAGTGCATTCACCGAACACATATTTTATGTGCCACTCTCCGCTACGTACGTCCTGTCAGTCGAAAACGACGTACGTCATGACGGAGAAGTACTGATTCTGCTTAGCGCTTTAGTCGGGCTTTGATTTGCATGGGAATGTATGGAAGCATTCACACTAAATTCAATTAGTCCAACAACTGAAACAGTTGGATTTGCATACAACAGCCCAATTCGACTAAATCGATTGAATCGCAAGTGTGTATAGGCTCTTAAAGTTGCAAAAAAATATACTTTTGCGCAGAACAATTTTCTGCGTTGGCGGACTTCGGCCGCGCTTATTTAAAATAACCCTGGGCTACGCCAAGAAAGTCCGGATATACAACCTAACCGTGGCTACCGCCACGGTGATGTCCTTCTGCGTAGTACACCCTTCAGCGATTTTTTATTCCAAATTTTCTTTTTTTAATAATGGAGTAATATCCAGAAAAAATGTGGCGCAGGTATATACACATTATAACACTTTATATATTTGATTATATTGAGTTAGAATTTGCTCATTACAACTAACCTCAAAGCTGGTATACTTAGATATTGTGATATATCGGAAACTCACCTCTTTTCACCATTCATATAAAAAGAGCTTAGTGTGAATGCAGGTTAATATAGATTAGCAGTAAAATTGGTGGCAACACTACGCGCCACAGTCCTAAAACTGGCGACTTTAGTTTACTTTGGTTTTTATTAAAATATAGTATTTAATGATAAAATATTGCAACTTTTTGTGTGTTATTTAGTAAATATAAGGTATGTGTTATCCCACGATAAATATATAAGTTGAATTTATGTGTTCGTGTGTGTGTACTAAGCGAGCAAAAAAGTTGCATTGTACAAACAGTTTTTTGTTAATAATTTGTTATTGAAATAAAAAACTTAAGCTCCGCCTTCGGATTTGTGTTCCTGAGATCGAAACGCGTCGATTGGTACCCCATTTGTTAAAATTGGAGCAGTTTTAGTCGATACACCGTAAACTAGATAATTACCCTTTCATGAACTATTCCTTGAATTATAATTCACCTAATTTTAACACTGAACTATTAAATTTTAATATTAAAGTTCTCCAGAAAGAAAATTCTGCAAGGGAAATTTTGTGGTAATTATCTAGTTTACGGTGCAACGGCTAAAACTCGTCAATTTTTAACAAGCGGGGGTAATTATCTAGTTTGCGGTGCAACGACTAAAATAGTTCCTTCTTTGAAAAGAGGGGTATCAATCGACGCATTTCGATCTCAGGAACACGAATCAGAAGGCGGAGCTTAACTTTTTTATTTCAATAAGAAGTTATTAACAAAAAACATTAGGGGGATTCACTATCCCTAGCACGACAGCAAGATAGCACGGATTGCAAATATCCTAGACCAAAATATGCTACACATCGAGAGCACCCCATTGCACAGTCGTAGGAAATTTTAAGAAGCAGCTTTTCTTTTTAGCCAAAGGGACGCGTTCATCATTCACTTTTTAATAAATAAATCATTTTATTTTAGTAAATTTAATAAATACACATAAAAAATAACATTTTAAGCAAAATTCAAATGCTCAAATTGAAATTGAAATTAGCAATTGGCAAATGTCAGCTGACGCAGGGTCGCAATTAATTTCCTACACTTCATAGCAAATAAATACACATAGGTTTTGGTGTAGCATATTTTTGAGGTCTAGCATATTTCTGTGCGCCTGTATTTTGTTGTTGTGCGTTGTAAAACTTTGCAATCCGTGCAATCCGTGCTACGTGCTAGGGTTATGATATGGATTGCGAATACCCCTGTTATCATTTTTTGCTTGCTCATTACACACACATGAACACACAAATTCAGCTTATTTCTTTACCATGGGATAATACATTCTTCATATTTACTACATCACACCCAAAATTATTTAATATGTTGCAAATAAATTCTATTTTTTAATAAAACCAAAGTAAACAATTGAGATTCTTTCACTTTTTTCGAGCGATAATTGAACTGTCACAAAGTTAGTTGGCAACGCATAGTGCGTGATGAAATTGGCGTAGTTTCTTTACTTGTACTTTGGGTTTAACTAAAATATTATAATTATTTGCAACATATTAGCACATTTTGGGGTTGAAATAGTAAATATAAAGAATGTATTATCAAATAGTAAAAAAATAGATTGAATTTGCGTGTTCGTGTGGGTGTAATAAGCAATCAAAAAATGAAAACGTTTTTTGTTAATAACTTTTTATTGTAATAAAAAAGTTAAGCTCCGCCTTCTGATTCGTGCTCCTGAGATCGAAACGTCCATTAATATCCCGCTTGTTAAAAATTGGCGAGTTTTAGCCGTTGCACCGTAAACTAGACTCATATTGCTCAAAATCAAAAGCGACCTGATTTCAAAATGAACAATTTTGCCTGATTTTCATTTTGTGCCGATTTCATATTGCTCAAAATCAAAAGCGGCCTGATCTCAAAATGAACAATTTTGCCTGATTTTCATTTTGTGTTGATTTCATATTGCTCAAAATCAAAAGCGGCCTGATTTCAAAATGAACGATTTTGCCTGATTTTGATTTTGCGCTGATTTCATATTGCTCAAAATCAAAAGCAACCAAATATGAAAATTAGCGATTTTGCCTGAATTTCATTTTGTGCTAATTTTGATTTTGTGCTGATTTCATATTGCTAAAATGAAAAGCAGCCAAATATCAAAATTAGCGATTTTGCCTGATTTTCATTTTGTACCGATTTTATATTGCTAAAATCAAAAGCAGCCAAATATCAAAATCAATGCTTTGACAGTTTTGCTATTTACGCTTACACGCGCATACCCGTACATAGTGCTGGAAGCGATATCGATATAATATCGATTCATCGATGTTTTTGAACTTTTTTCGATATATCGATATTTCTTCCGATATTCGATATTTTAATCCATGACCATCACTGATAAACGCGGAAAGAAGCTGGTAAAAGGCAGCATTGCCGTTTTGTGGGTAATTCCCCAAATTTGGAAATTTTTTTAAAAATGGGGTAATTTTTGGGAGCGCTATGATTTGGGAAAATGAGCCAAACATGTTTGTCGAAAGTGCCAGAAGAACAAAAATTAGCCCCCAAAATATATACTGATATTATCAGAATCATGAGCTAGTTCCTCAGTTGTTAAGATAAGCTGATGAGCTGATCATTTGTCGGAATCGGCCAAATTAGACCATTATAATATAACCATTATTATATAACTAAACAGAAGAAAATCTCGCATCAGAAATACAAAGAGAGAAAGACCCAAAGAAATTATGCAGCCTTCAGTAGATTGAGAGCCGAGTGTAAAAAGCTGAGTACCACATGCCATGTGAGCTATCTGGGAAACTTAGAAAATGACCTAAATTCTGATCCCAAGAAATTTTGGCGGTTTGTGAAGAACAGCCGTCGCACCGACATTGATATCCCCTCAACAATGATCTGGAAGGACACTGCTGCGAGTAATGGAGCCGATGTGAGTAACCTGTTTGGATCATTTTTCAAAAGTATATACAATAAACCAGACACCCCCGTCATTCATGAGGACCATGACAATTACCTTAAGGTGGATGTGTGTGCATTCGAAGACAATTTCAATGAAGTATTTCGCCAAATTACTACGCTTAACATTAACAAAGGTGCTGGACCTGATCGGATACGCAACATTTTACTGAAAAACTGCGCCGTAGGACTCTGTGAGCCTATCACCCACATCTTCAGCAAATCGCTAGAAACTGGCCACTTTCCCTCAATATGGAAGTTGTTATATATTACTCCTATACACAAATCGGGTGACAGGGCCAAGGTCGACAACTACAGGTCAATATCTATACAATCATCACTTGCTAAACTTTTCGAAAAACTTGTCCTACCGCAAATTACATTTGCATTTAGGAATGTCATATCTACAAAACAGCATGGATTCTTCGGTGGGAGATCAACATCTACCAATCTGTATCCATACACTAATTTCATATTAAACGCATTAATGCATGGTCTTAATGTACACTCGTTATACACAGATTTTAGCAAAGCCTTCGATATGGTCGATCATGAGATACTCCTTAGTAAATTAAGTAAATTCGGTGTGCGGTCAAGTGCCCTAAACTGGCTACGTTCATATTTATTAGGCAGGCGCATGCAAGTACGTACCAACGGTCATTTGTCTACCCTGTTTGAAGTCATTTCTGGGGTACCTCAGGGTTCTCATCTAGGACCACTTTTATTTAGCATTTTCATAAATGATATTGGCGATAAGCTCGAATCTGACTTTTTATTATATGCAGATGATATGAAGATTTTCAAAACGATTAATAGCAGCGATGATATGAACGTTTTTCAACGAGACATTTTGGAATTAGAAAAATGGTGCACGGTAAATAAGCTGCACCTGAATATAAAGGAATGTGCGGCCATGGTTTTTTCTCGGCGAATTAATCAGTTGCCTCCTACTTATTTTTTATGCGGCCAGAGTATACAGATAGTCAACTCGGTAAAGGATCTTGGGTGATTATTGATGACAAACTGACTTTCTCCAATCACATTAGAAGCATAACTATACGCGCATATCGTGCTCTCGGATTTATATGTAGATACGGCAGGGAATTCAGGAACGCTAGAACATTTGTAACATTGTTTGCCTCCCTCGTTCGGCCTATATTGGAATATTGCTCTATTGTTTGGTCACCATTTACTGAGCTACAAATAAAAAACGTTGAAAACAACAGAATTGTTAAACTTGTGAATCAACACGCACATCATGTGTACTTCTTTAGTGGGTCTTTTCCTGGCCTAGTACGCACTTTAACCCTAATCACCGAATTTGGTATTTGTTTTTTACTTTTATTTATGCAGTAATGAATGCAGAAGCATTTTTATACATTCTTATAACGGTTTATGACAATTTTTTTAGTATATAAAGATAAAAAAGGTAATTTCATAAAATAGGGGATATTAATGAACTGCAATTTTCACAAATTTTTGTAGTTGTTGAATGTTCATTATAAATGGTATTATTACATCTGTTATAAATTTGTTTTCGTGCACACAATGTGAAAAACTAAGAATCAAATGAATGTGAATAAATATTTCATATGATCGCCTCTAATATATATTTTCCGCGATCAAATTTAAAAGTTTTAAAACGCAACGATCGTGGTGAAATTACTGACGCATAAAAGCAGACGATCGTTCGTTTCCCTATCTGAACGCATCTTTTCCGTAACTTAGAATCTCAGTAAACAGAAAATGATAAGATTTTAATGGTTTTGATATTGCTCACTTTACCGTTCTCCATAATTTTATGACATCATATGATCTAAAGATCTATGGTGAAATACGACGAATTCACCAAAATCCGGGGGAAGTATGGTGAGTTAACAATGCAAAAACCTCACTGGATAAACCTTGTAAACAACGGATTCAAAATTTAGTTGAATTCTAGAAATGTAAGCTTATTACGATAAAGATACTTAAGGTGAGTCTTTGAGGCTCACTTTCGGTTTTTCGTTACAATTTTATACGATTGCAAAAAAAATTGTTAAAATAAATAAATAGCCCAAAGATCAACATTATTTCATAATTTATGAACACAAATGGAGGAATACCCAAAATTTCAAGCAAAAAGCTTTTTTGGTTTACGAATTATTCGCTTTTAAACTTTAAAGTGAGACTGAGAGGCTCACTTTAGAGGATTAGGGTTAGAATCAATGCTCTGAGATTTTTCTTCTAACGTTTTTTTTTTGTTTTTTTTGTTTTTACATTAGATGTTATTTCTGTTCCTTTCTTTGGAGCGACGAAAATAATCTAAATTACTTTAATTACTTATGTTCTTGTTAATGTTTGGCTTTTGTAACTTTTTTCTTTTTTTGATATTCTATGTTATATTGTTGTGTATATCTTCCATACGTATAAATAAATAAATAAATAAATAAGATATAGCTCCCATACAACCAACCATATATTTTGCGGTAAAACTTCTCGACTTAAATACATAGCTAAGGTCATTACAATATTTTTTCTAATAAATATTTGCATAAACAACCCACAGAATTGGACGTATAAATTAAAGAAAATCCGACTATTTAATGTTTCATTTCCCCTTCAGGAAAGAAGCCATCGGTACGGCCTTTATAACCTTTTTTAACCACACATATACATATATGCACTTGAATTTAAAAGTAATACAAACTGTAAAATAAATTTGAAAATACTTTTTTTATTGGGATCCTCTTGATAACACTACCCGATAAAAAATATCCTCGCAATTTGATTCCTATGTAGAAATTCCTGCGTTTAAAAGTAATGTAAATACGAACAGTTTTATTTTAAAAATGTTCATTGTAGAATTGCAAAATCAAAAAAAAAAACATTTTAAATATAAAAATTTTTATTTCTATTTTAAGCACTATGAGATTTTGAACCAAAAACTTGCGTTTTTATTCTATTCATTTTCATTCTTAATTTAAATATTTTCTTTTTAAATCCCAAATACATTCATTTCATTCTTAATTTAAACATTTTCTTTTTAAATCCCAAATACATTTTAATTTCAAAAATTTCATTTATAATTTAAAAATTTTAATTTTGAATGCATGATGATTTCGAAAAATAAATCTGTTATATATAGATATGTTAAATTAAGCTTTATATAAAGTAGAGCTCTCGACCGAACAAATGCTGTTCAAATGCTCGAACACTTCTTTGTTTGTTTATTACCCGCATGTTTGCACGGAAATTTGAACAATTCGGGCATTTGAAGTTTATATTTTTCGTTTGTTTATTTTTTTTTTTTGTTGTCTTCATATGTATTTTTATTTTTTTTATTTTTGTTTTCCTGATACAAATTTTTTTGTCTGTAAGCTCGAAAGTTTGTACGGGCATTTGAACAACAAACGAGCCTCAGACAAATTTGATCTTTTCGAATTGTTCGATACCCGGGTTTCTAGTTTTTTCTCAAAAATATCGAAAATATCGATACTTGTAAACATCGATGTTTTCCAACACTACCCGTACATACATATGTATGTATACAAACGTAATAAAGAGGGTAAGAAATTACCCTGCAAAAAATGCGATTAATCCGGGACGTGTCCGGGATCAGTCGCAAGGGAGCATGCGTCTAATACAAATTTACATCCCTTTATATGGAGTGAATTGATCGCATTTGTTCGAGCATGTCCTATGAAGAGACTAATTGTTCAACTTGTATACCCGAACGGGTACCAATGTATATTAATCACTAACATACCGAACGGGTACAACTGTAGATCAATCGCTTTCATCCCGAACGGGTACGAATGTAGATTAATCGCTTTCATCCCCAACGGGTACAAATGTAGATCAATCGCTTTCAGCACGAACGGGTACAAATGTAGATTTTTCCTTAAAAAATTGTAAATATTCATGCATATTTAAATGAAGATTATATAATGTTTTACTTTTGTAAAAAAATCTCAATAAATAAATTTAAAAAATTGTAAGTTTTGAGTATGCATTATATGAGCGTAATGTAAAGGATTTTTTCATAGGATATTTTATGCAACATTTTGTTAAAATTGTTATTAAAAAGGGTGTTCAATTCGTTTTACCGGTTGTTCTACAATTGATTGATAGATTTATACCCGTTCGGGATGAAAGCGATTAGATCAAAGAAAGGACAAATCTTTTTCGGGATTGATCGCACATTTTTTTGCAGGGTATGTACATACACACATGTGTTCATGTAAGCGTAAATAGAAAAACTGCCGAGCAGTATTTATCAGCTGGAAAACAGCACATATTTCCTTCTGAATATTCAGTAGAGATGTAGTTCCAAAATCTGAACTTTCGCTTTCGTTTTTCAATAGAGGTGGCGTCGAAAATCAACTACCTAAAAACTGCCGAAGAAAAAGGGAGAGTTTGCATATGAAAAAAAGGCTGAATACGCAGGGAGAACTTCCATAACATATATTTCAATACACCTGATGTCTTCACTGCGTGTTCAGTTATTTTTTCAGGCATGATTTTTGAACTCAGTTTCAGGGTATTTTTCATACTGAATATGCACCTCCTTACCTCAAATACTGCTGGGTGTGAAAGCATTGATTTCGACATTTGGCTGCTTTTGATTTTAGCAATATGAAACCAGCACAAAATCAAAATTAGCATAAAATGAAAATCAGGCGAAATCGCTAATTTTGATATTTGGCTGCTTTTAATTTTAGCAATATGAAATCAGCACAAAATCAAAATTAGCACAAAATGAAAATCAGGCAAAATCGCTAATTTTAATATTTGGCTGCTTTTCATTTTAGCAATATGAAATCAGCACAAAATCACAATTAGCACAAAATGAAGGTAATTATCTAGTTTACGGTGCATCGACTAAAACTGCTCCAATTTTTAGAAAGGGGATACCAATCGACGCGTTTCGATCTCGAACACAAATCCGAAGGCGGAGCTTAACTTTTTTTATTTCAATAAAAAATTATTAACAAAAAACGATCTAACTTTTTGCTTGGTAATTACACACAGTCCAACACATAAATTCAACTGATTTCTTTATCATAATATCACACATACCTTATATTTTGTAAATAACATACAAAAAGATGCAATATTTTACAATTAAATACTATATTTTAATAAAATCGAAGTAAACAATTTGCCTTCTTTCACTTTTTCCGACCGATTATTGAACTATCAAATTGAGTAGCGTTGCCGCTGAATTCGGTGTAATTTACAGCGCCTTCACACTTAGGCATTCAAAGTTGTAAAAATGTGCTTTTGCGCAGAACACTTTTCTGCGTTGGCGACCTTCGGCCGCGCTTATAAAAATTAACTCTGGGCTACGCCATCGAAGTCCGGACGTGTGCCCTAACCGTGGCTACCGCCACGGTGATGTCCTTCTGCGTAGTACACCCTACAGCGATTTTTCATTCCCAATTTTCTTTTTTTAATAATGGAGTAATATCCAGAAAAAAGCGCCGCAGGTATATACACTTTATAAAACTTTATATATTTGATTACATTGAAATAGAATTTGCTCATTACAACTAACCTGAAAGCTGGTATAGATATTGCGATATAACTCACCTCTTTTCACCATTCATATAAAAAAGAGTTTAGTATGAAGACGGGTTAATATTGATTAGTAGTAAATATTGGTGGCAACACTACGCGTCACAGTGCTAAAATTGGCGCCTTTTGTTTATTAAAATATAGTATTTAATGGTACAATATTGTAACTTTTTGTGTGTTATTTAGTAAATATAAGGTATGTGTTATCCCACGATAAATATATAAGTTGAACTAATAATTGTAATTGTAATTGTAATTGTAATTGTAATTGTAATTGTAAATGTAATTGTAATTGTAATTGTAATTGTAATTGTAATTGTAATTGTAATTGTAATTGTAATTGTAATTGTAATTGTAATTGTAATTGTAATTGTAATTGTAATTGTAATTGTAATTGTTATTGTTATTGTAATTGTAATTGTAATTGTAATTGTAATTGTAATTGTAATTGTAATTGTAATTGTAATTGTAATTGTAATTGTAATTGTAATTCTAATTCTAATTCTAATTGTAATTGTAATTGTAATTGTAATTGTAATTGTAATTGTAATTGTAATTTGTTATGTAACCTCATGCTAGCTAGCCCTGGCTTAGCTCGTCGGTGGGGTGGGTCAACAGCACTCTCCTACTAACAGCTACATAAACAAAATTTATAATCATGCCTGTAAAATGATGGATATGGATAACCAGATGATCTGAAAGAGGAGGATAGTGGAAAAAAGAAGGTCTGTTCTGTCAGGTGGAATCTGCCCGCCCTCTTCAACGTATAAAACGTGAAACCATGGGCGCTGTGTTGACTCCGTATTTCCTTACAGCACCCCCAATCCTGACATATGTACGTCAGTGAGCTGTCGAAAAAATCGTAGTCAGTCCGTCACCCCATCGTTACTCCCCTGTCCCCTTTACCGCCCAGGAACAACACCCACACCAAAGATATAAAATTTAACCTTCCATTATCCACAAAAAAATTTCTCAACCAAATTTCATGTTCATGAATTTCATGTCAATTTTTATTACAATTAAAAATTCATATATACAATTATTTTTCATTATTTACTTAAACCTAGAAATTGCAAACAAAAATCTTATTTAATATTATCTGAATATATATAACTTGATAAAAAACTTAATCGTGAACTCAAAAAAATCTACCAAAGACTTTAACGAAATTTGCAAAGATTTGCTGTACTCATGGAAATGCCCCTAACTAAAGACAAATATCTTATCAGTAGCTATCAATCTACTTATGTTCAAATATGTTTATGTACGTAAGTATATTATCGCATCCAAACCAAACAAAAAAAATAATGGGTTTATACATAAAAATGTATGTATGTAAATCAGCAGAGAAATATATATATATAAGTATATATAACTCACCTTCTGGTTACAACAGCGCTGTCGGTACCGGCTGCGACGCGAACCTGTGGAAAAAGAATAATGTGCAAATATACGTATGTACATACATATGCCTACGTCTAATGGGTGGTTGATTTCCTCAACTGTACACCAACTCACTCACTCGTGTTAGCGGGCAGCGAGTGGGTCAATTTTAGCTGGCGGTCGGGTAATAATTAAGAAGTAAAAATAAATATTTAAATTATTAATACAAACTAAAGAAAATAAAAATGAACCGAGAAATGAGATTGTTATTAAATAATTGAAGTATATACGAATAATTATGGTGATGCCGTGATTTGATGGAAAAAAAAAATTTTCTTGTATCAGAAAAGAATGGGCGCAGAAGATAAATGGTGAGAAAAGTGGTAATCTATCGAAAGGTAGAAAAATTGATAATCTAAAGAAAGAGACAAAACATGTCAGGGTAAAAGAAAGATCAAAAAAAAAGTTGTATGTGCAAAAAAAGGTAATAATATAGCGGAAAGAAATGGTAGGAATTAAGTAAAAACGTGGAGGATCAACTGAAGCAAAAAAAAAAATACAATATTTGTTCGCCAAGCTCAAATCCCGGCGTTACTGGTGATCGAGAAACGATTATCAGCAACAAAGTAATATATATGTGCGAAAATAAAAAAAACTTAATTTCGGAAAATTGTGCACAGAAAATTACGGAATAGTAAATGACTAAGGGATCAAAAATGCATAAAAAAATTATTAGTGAAAAAGTAAGTAAGAATAAAATAGGGTTAATATATATATATGTGTTTCATGGAAATGAATAATTCGCCTCCAGTCAAAGTCTTGCTATTCGCACAGATGTTTGTTCTCCTCGTCGTCTCTCATTGATGTAGAGATTAGCGTTGAGCGGATCTCCGACAATCTTCCGCTCCGCTTCTCAAAGATCACCGTGTATGTATGTATGTTTATTCTCCCTTGCGACTGTTCCCAGTATATGTATGTATGTTTAATTTAAGTTTGTCGGACGTTGACCGACTCAACTTATCAGCTGTGCTAAGTGCTGCTGCAGCTAGGTGGCCAAGATTTGTTACCTTATTTTCGTGGATCCTGTTGTTGTTAATGTATTCTTTTATTACCACCCTTTTTTGTTGTTAAGCTCGTACAAATTGTGTTGTTTGTGCGTGTGACCACCAATTGTAATATATGTGTTGGAAATAACTAGATTTAAGAGCACTCCTGCTCTATATAGATAAAACTTCTGAATTTTGAAATATATTAAGCTTAAGGAGAGCTTTAAAAAACTTAGTTTATTTCATTGTTACAAAGATTGTCGCAAAATTATTAATAAAAAGAATTTGAAATGAATTCGTTAGTGATGTATCTTTAGATTTTTGCCGTGTTGTATTTTATCTGTAATTATCTTCTCTGAGACGGTGTTGCCACATTCTACCCCCCGGTATGATGACCTTGGGAAGGAATACCCTCTTCTAGGCAACAGCGTGTGTACTGCTTTGTCGTATATCCAATAATGCTATCTTCGCAGCGGGTCGAAGGTACTCGCCAGTTGATGTACGGACAGTAGCGCTTCTGACTTGTCCATCTTTGGCCATATGTACGCTGGTTACAATACCCTTTGGCCAGGTGTGTCGCGGAAGATTAGGATCAACGATGATCACTACGTCGTCTTTGTTAATTGGTTTCGTGTGGTCAAACCACTTCGTTCTTCTGGTCATCGTTGGCAATACTTCGGCCACCCATCGTTTCCAAAACATATCAGCTAAGAATTGTGAGTGACGCCAAGAACTTCTGACATATTCATCTTTTGAGCAAAATATGCCTGGAGGCTTACTGCCAGAGGAGTTACCCAGCAGAAAATGATTAGGTGTTAAAGCTTCTTGGTCAGCTGTGTCTAACGAGATGTAGGTAAGCGGACGGCTGTTAACGATGCTTTCCACCTCTAAGAATAAGTTGTATAGTTTTTCGTCAGTCAACTTGGTGTCGGGCGTAACAATGCTGTACATTACGTTTTTCACCGAGCGTATCATACGCTCCCAAGCTCCACCCATATGGGGACTAGCTGGAGGAATAAAATTCCATTTACATTCTGCACTTGTTAGTTGCGCCTGTAGAGCATTAAAGTCCAATTTGGTGTAGGCTTCTCGTAACTCTTTCTCAGCTGCAACCAGGTTGGTACCGTTGTCGCTGAATATTTCTATGGGTGACCCTCTTCTGGAGATGAAGTTTCTGATTGTCATTATGCAGGAGTTCATGCTGAGTGAGTGCGCCACCTCGATGTGTATGGCACGGCAGGTCATGCAAGTGAACAGTACTCCGTATCTCTTTTCTTTGCGCCTCCCGGATGTCACTAAGAATGGGCCGAAGAAGTCGATGCCCACATAAGAAAACGGTCTCGTGTATGGCGCCAAGCGTCCTTCGGGTAACTGTCCCATTTCAGGCGGATGTGGATTAGCGTCGCGTATTTTACAGGTCATACAGTTTAAACGTACAGATCGTAAAGACCGCCGTAAGCTTGGGATATAAAATCGTTGAAATATTTCGTTAATGACTGTGTCATGGGGTACGTGACGGTACTTGCGGTGATACCAATCGATTACAAGTTGTGTTATTTTATGACCCTTTGGTAGAATTATTGGGTTCTTTGTCGCATTTTCAATAGGAGCATTTTCCAAACGGCTACGCATACGAACAATTTCATTAACGTCAACAAAGGGTGACAGCTTTTTAAGTGGGCTAGACTTCGGTAGTACACATCGTGGATCTTTTCGTAGACTGTCGATTTCGTTCTTGTAGGCGTCGGTTTGAGCAAGGCGGTACAGAAAATGCCGACTCCAGGTAAGCTCATCAGTGGTTAGATGGGGAAACGGTTTGACTGATTTGTTTTTGCACCTTTCGATGAAACGTTTCACGTAGGCTACGCATCTCTCCAGACGCTCCCATTTGGAAAATCGACTATCATCAATGATTGGCTTCTCGTCGATTTGAACCACGCATTGCAGCGATATATTGTAGTTGGGCTCCGTGACGTTAACTCCTCGCACGGGTAACTCGTACCTTGGCCACACTGCCTTTGGTAGATGCAGGAAATCAGGTCCAGCGAACCAGGAATTCGTGGGAGAAAAATCGTTGGTGTTTTTCCATTTTGTCGCCTCGTCAGCTACGTTCTGTTTAGAAGTCACATACTGCCATTTTGCTATGTCGCTGTTTTCTTGTATTTCTGCTATTCGGAACATTACAAATTGTTTGTATTTACGTGGATCGGAGCGCAGCCATGTTAGTACTGTTTTCGAGTCCGTGTAAAAATGTGTATCGTGAATTGTGAAATCATGTCCCTTAACAATAGATATAGCTAGGCGTGATCCCAAGACTGCTGCGGTCAATTCCATTCGCGGTATTGATATTGGACGCAAAGGTGCGACCTTAGCTTTGGAGCTAACAAGAGAAACCTGGATACTTTGTTCGCTTTCAACTCTGAAGTAGGCTACAGCGGCGCTTGCTGACTCGCTGGCATCGACGAAAACATGTAATTCGTCTCTACAGTCGTCCCTTTTAAATTTGCTGAAGTAGCATCTTGGAATTTTCACCTCGCAAACATGCTTAAATATCGATAGCCATTGCTTCCACGGGTTTGCAAATTCTTCGGGATTTGTGTCATCCCAGCTAATACCACTTCGCCATATATCCTGTAAAAGTATTCTGATACGAATCGTATAAAACGACAGGAATCCTTGTGGGTCATATATTGACATTAACAGCCGTAGTAGTTCTCTCTTTGTCGGTAGTTTTTCAGCGCATAGAATTTCGTTGCTGGCCTTAGTAAGCTTCGTACTAAAAGTAAACACGTCGTCGTTCGTTTCCCACCATAAACCGAGGACCTTTTCTGGCTCTACTACTTGGTCGACTGCTTTTCCAGCCTTGCAAAAATCGGTCATAGATTCTGTTTCTCCGAAAGCTTGAATGACTTCTTTACAATTTGAAACCCAGCTTCTAATATGAAAGTTTCCACGCTTATGAACTTCTTTTACATCTTTGGCTAGTTGAATAGCTTCTTGTGGATTGTCAGCAGAGTCTAACATGTCATCTACGTAATGCCGTTCTAATATCGACTTGGCGGCCATAGGAAACTCTTTTAAGAATTCTTCAGCGTTCTTATTACGTACGTACTGTGCG
The DNA here is from genome assembly GCA_960531455.1 of Urophora cardui. NCBI lineage: Eukaryota > Metazoa > Arthropoda > Insecta > Diptera > Tephritidae > Urophora > Urophora cardui. The sequence goes on from OY482671.1 coordinate 53,334,285, forward strand.
ATGGATGGCGAGCAACTGGCTCCGAATGAATCACCTTTAAGACGTAAATATCTGGTGCTCGAGAGTTATCGCAGTCTCGCCAGAGGAATCTTTGTGAGTGTTGATCCTCGTCGTCCACACTTATCCTGTGGAACATTTCGCGGATATCAGCGCAGATGCCGATCTTACCGATTCGAAAGTTGTATAAAACGTTCGTGAGTGGTCGCAATAAATCAGGACCTTTATCTAAGCATCCGTTAAGCGAGAATCCTTTATACACTGCAGCAGCGTCCCAGACGAGTCTTGTCTTATTTTTATTTGGGTTTCTAACTGTGAATATAGGTAGGTACCATTTTCGCTTGTAGTTAATATTGACTTCGCTCTCATCAAGTTTTCGGATGTATTGCTTCTCTATCATGCTGTGTATATGCGTAGTTACATTTGCTTTCAAGGTTGGGTCTCTGATAAGCTTCTTCTCAAAGCATTCGAGTCTATGATTTGCCATCTCATAATTATCTGGAAGAGATATATTATGTGAGCGCCAAAGTAATTTAGTGGTGAAGTGGTCACCGGTGCGCTTGACGTATGGCGCAAGTTGATTTTTATCATCATCGTATTTTGAATCGCATTGTAATGCCTTTGCTTCTGTAGCTTCAAGTTTCATATTTTCAACTAGGAGCTTCTGGAGAGCTATGTCATCGTTGCATTCACATATGTGTAACTGTAAATCGTCGCGAAGATTTTGCTTATTGTGCTTTAATACACCGTATATTGTCCAGCCTAGTCGAGTTTTTGTTGCAGCCGGCTCGTCGATCTTTCCTTCCCTGAACTTCATGGGCATTGCTACATGCTTGTTACTTAGGCCAATTATCATTTGCGGTACTACACCCTCGTACGAATGTACTGGCAAACCTCTGAGGTGTTTATACTTTTGCGCGAGCTCTGGCATTATCAGGGACTGTGGAGGCAAGTCGAGCTTGGTAACTGTACGAACGTCGTGCAATGTGTGCATTTTATTCTTTCCCTGTGCTGACACTTGCAGGTTGACCAACACAGAATTTTCCTCAACGCGGACGGAACCATCTGTCCAACGTAAACGGAGTTCGGATTCTTCACCCTTCACGTGCAATTTTTTCAGCACATCATGCTCTATGATAGTCGGGCCTGACCTATCATCTAGAAGTGCGTAAATGTCTGCCTTAGCATGTTGGGTGTGGATTGTAATGGGTAAAGTTCGATACAAGACATTGGAGGATTTTTGTACGTGGAGCGCTACAACATTCTGTGCAGAGCTATGGTTTTCGGCTTCTGGTTTGTGTAATAAAATATGATGCTTCGCTGTACATTTATTTTTGCCGCATTCTACTCGCTCTTTGCAAAACTTTGGTGTATGTGCTTTGCGGCACGAACGACATAGCTTCATACGGTTAACCACATTCCATTTCTCATTGTATGTCATTTTCTTAAATTTGTTACAGTTTGCAATAAAATGGATTTCGGTGCACGCCGAGCACCTGTTAGTATCTTGTTTATGCTGCTCTTTTTCCGTATCACGATTTTCCTCATGGAAACCAACACGATGTGCCTTACGCTTTTCTTCTTGTTGGCCGCCACTTATGGGTATTGCTATAACGGTGCTAGCAGCATTAGCTCGGATGGCTAACCATTCGCTGAAATCTAATGGCGTTTTCTTTTCTACAAAAAAATGTTGCCCTCCTATATCCTAATTATCGAATTACGTAACGTGACTTTCTCTAAAATGGCTGATTTTGTAGATAATGTTAATCTCTTACTTAGTTAGAAGTAAATATTCGGTGAAATTACTAGACAGACATACAAAATGGCTAAGAAAGTCAAAGAGGGCAACATTATTTCGAGAAAAGAAAACGCCATAACAGATTCGTAATAGGGTGACTACCTGAATACATAGCCCAATCCAAGCGCATTTGCGCAGGAAGTTTTTGAATTAAATCTCTCAAAAGCATTGGATTGTTCCAATGGGACGTAAGTCCTGCCGCTGTGATTGTCGCTGTCAAATTTTTTACGCTGAGTGAGAATGTTACGAGTGTTTCAAGTTTGTTTGGATTTACGTCCGGTGACGAATGAACCTTTTCAAGTAAACTATTTATTATGTGTTCAGGTCTGCCGAAAATTGTGCGTAGCGTTGAAATAACATCAGGTACCAATGCTGGGATCATAAGTTGGTTTCGTACGTAGTCGAGTACTTTACCTTTCAAGGCGCGTTGTAATCGAAGTAGATTTTCATCATCAGTATAACCACATATACGAATTGAGTTTTCATAGCTGCTAATAAAAATAGGCCACTCTTCTGGTTTACCGCTGAAGAATGGTAGCTCTTTTGACACGGCCTGTCTCGCGTGAATTTGAACAGCTGTTAAGTTGTAGTTCGGTTGCCGTTCTCCCGTATTATGGCCGCTGGGACCGCCTCGAAAGTCGACACAACTACAACCGCCTTGCTCTTGCCTGTAAAAGTTATTATTATTACCTAAATTATAGTTCATACCGATATAAGCGCCTGTGTTGTATGCGTTTGGTAACCCTTGCGAGCCCCTGTTCGTATATGTATGCTGCGCACTTGGGTTAAGATTCGTTGGAAAAATTCTGGTGCCTTCATTATACTCTAATGACCTGCTTTGCAACGTAATGTTCTTCATACTCGTGCTCGTTGCTGGTAGAAATAAATTAACATTATTAGGTATGTTAGTGTCTAGCACGAAATTATTATTTTTTAATTTTAATTTTTATACTTTGGAATAAGCGGAAAAATCCAATTAGCTCATACAGCGATGGTAGATGTGATAGCTATTTCGAAGAAAAACCACTTTCTTCATCATCAGACATCTTCTCGGGAGCACACCAGGCTTTGAACCTACGCTCCAACCATCAGTAGTCGAATATTAGCGAAACGCTAAGCACTGCGGCTACCGATCGTCCTGCTGAGCTGTTGGATTTTTCACTTATATATGCCATTGCTCTATTCAATCTAACCTCACTTAGTGTACGATTTTCGTACATCTGCTATGCAAGTGTTGAATACTGGTTGGCAGCTGACGGACAGCGGGCGCTGTGTACAGTAGTTGTATGTACAACAGCACAATTTATAATTTAACATTATTAGGTATGTTAGTGTCTAGCACGAAATTATTATTTTTTAATTTTAATTTTTATACTTTGGAATAAGCGGAAAAATCCAATTAGCTCATACAGCGATGGTAGATGTGATAGCTATTTCGAAGAAAAACCACTTTCTTCATCATCAGACCTCTGTACTGCGCGTTTTTGTTCGCCTGTGTGCCTGTGTTCAGCGCATTGATTGTCTCATGTACGCTCGTGGTTGGCACTGAGGTAACCTCTGTTGCCTTTGTACTCGGAGTATTTTGGTGAATTTGTAAAATATCGTTTTCTCTCTGAAGCTGGAGCACTTGCTTTCGTAAGTCTTCTACTAAGTCTTGCAAAGCCGATTCGGGATTTTTGTTACTTGAAGCATCTTTTTTTGTCTGCTTACCCACGTTCCCAGTGTCTGCAATATTTATTTCACCTTTGTCTTGTGCATGTATCATTGTTTTATTTGCGGCGCACTCACTGCATACCCAATCGATGGATTCGATACCAGCTGAAACGTTAGCGCAAACGAAGTGGAACCAATTATCGCAGTCATCGCATTGAACCATATCGCCCTCGTCTGGCTTATTGCAAATAATACAACTCGCCGTGTCGTTGGATGGTGGGCTCATGTTCAATAATTCAGCAATCTTTTTCCAGGAGAATGTCCAAGTTGCCACAAAGATTTGTGGCGATTAAGTTTTTTAAAGAAATGTTGGAAATAACTAGATTTAAGAGCACTCCTGCTCTATATAGATAAAACTTCTGAATTTTGAAATATATTAAGCTTAAGGAGAGCTTTAAAAAACTTAGTTTATTTCATTGTTACAAAGATTGTCGCAAAATTTACGTTATTAATAAAAAGAATTTGAAATGAATTCGTTAGTGATGTAGCTTTAGATTTTTGCCGTGTTGTATTTCATCTGTAATTATCTTCTCTGAGACGGTGTTGCCACAATATGTATGATTTTATGTGTATGTGCCTTACGTGATTTTCGCTCCAAACCAACGATTCTGTTTTGCAGCTCCAAGCTCGGACTTAGAGGAGGTCCTTTTGTGGCGACCTATGTTTGAAGTATATACATAAAACGTATGTAATTAAATATTTTATATAAACGGATTAAAATTAAATTAAATTTCATTTTGTTTTTCCTTTTGTCTATAGTGTATCTATGTAAGTTCGGACATGTGTATGTATGCATTTGTGTACATTTACTTACATACACATGTACGGTCAAGTATTGGATGTATACCAACCAAAAGGAATTCCTATAATTTTATTTATGTAATAATTTTTTATTTTATTGTTTATCGGACTTACCTCCAGTTCCTCAACTATCCGCTGTGGTTGTATCTGCTCCCTTCGCCTTGACGTTGGTGTTTGCAAATTTCAACTTTTGTACAAAAAAAGAGCACATTTATTTACTTTATAAAAAAAGGAAACATTTAAAAACAAGTAACAAAAAAAGACATTTATTTTTTTTTTAAATTTTTTTAATTGTAATTGTAATTGTAATTGTAATTGTAATTGCAATTGTAATTGTAATTGTAATTGTAATTGTAATTGTAATTGTAATTGTAATTGTAATTGTAATTGTAATTGTAATTGTAATTGTAATTGTAATTGTAATTGTAATTGTAATTGTAATTGTAATTGTAATTGTAATTGTAATTGTAATTGTAATTGTAATTGTAATTGTAATTGTAATTGTAATTGTAATTGTAATTGTAACTGTAATTGTAATTGTAATTGTAATTGTGGCCGCTGTGGTGCAGTGGGTAGAGTGCTCGCCTGCTATGCCAGAGGTCTCGGGTTCAAACCACGGTCCGAGCCAAACAAATTTTTCTAATTAGTAAAAATCCAATTATTGGGTTTTTTAAGAGCAGCGGTCACCTCTCGGCAGTGGGCGGCATACCCTCCGAGAGTATTCTCTGCCATGAAAAAGCTTCTCACAAAAAATGCATTCGCCGTTCGGAGCCGGCATAAAACTGTAGGTCCACCCAATTAGTAGGAAAAACAAAAAGGAGCACACCTCGAATTGGGAGAGAAGCTCGGCCATAAAACTCGTCAGAGTTATAATAGCGCCATTGTATTATTATTATTAATTGTAATTGTAATTGTAATTGTAATTGTAATTGTAATTGTAATTGTAATTGTAATTGTAATTGTAATTGTAATTGTAATTGTAATTGCAATTGTAATTGTAATTGTAATTGTAATTGTAATTGTAATTGTAATTGTAATTGTAATTGTGACCGTATTTGGAACATGTTGTGGTTTTGGAACTAGTTGGATCTTTGGGGTCGAGGCGCCACTAGTGGTTTTCTGAGTACTCTTTTCCTTTAAGGAAGTATACACCGGGCAGCCCCTGTATTTCGCAGTGTGATTTTCTCAGCAATTGCTACATTTCTTTAATTGTGAGTTTTCTCTTGGTTTCACACAATCCTTGGTACCGTATGTTGTATATGAGATGTACATCTCTCTTCTTTAAGAGTTGGAACTCGGGTTCTATTTCTACTCGAAACATTGGCTGTGGTATGTTCGATTTGTTTTTTATATTGTGTACATATCGTACTTTAAACCCTTCTTCTTTTTAAGCATTCTCAATTTCAATGGGATTCACGGAACTTTCTATTCCTTTCAACACAACTGACAAGCCGCGGCTACTCTTCAGCTGGAATGTATAGAAGGACTTTTTGTTTTTGTCAAAGTCGTTGGTTACTTTACGGAAGTATTCTTCACCGTACGTTTGGATTTTGACTTCCTGGATATTTCCCTTTTTAATTGGTACAATGTGGAAATTCTTTTCCCCTATCAACGCTATCAATTTGTTCACAAGTAAGCCAGAACTTGGTTCTCTCAAGTAAATTGGTGGAGGTTTGGCTTTTTTTGCGGTATTTCCGGAGTCTTATCATCCTTTTGCGCAAGGAGGCTAAATTTGTTATTGCCCAATGCTGCTTGTGGTGCATCTTTTGGTGATTCTTTCACCGTGGAATTTTTTAAAACTTTATTAGGTTTACCACTTTTTTCCGGGGACCGCTTTCTTTTAACTACTGTTATATATCGGTCCATTCCGGTTTGAACCTTTTCGCACACTTTTTGCATTTCACTACTCGTTTTTGAGTTAGATGCAGCTGTTGTGTTATTTGGATTCCCTAAGGATTGGGATGGAGGAAATTGTGGAATATTTCCTGGAATAGCGGGAGAGCAGGATCGTGCTCTTTGTTCGTCTGTTTTATTTGTAGGTGCCTTTAGGTTGGCTTCATTGGTACTGCACCTCAGTGTGAAATACCCATCGTTCCTCAATCTGTTAATGTTAGAGTGAGTGCCTGTATGTATTTTATTTTAATTTATATTATTTTGGTTCGTTATTTATTATTTATTTTATTTTATTTTTATTTGATTTAATTTAATTTAATTTAATTTAATTTAATTTAATTTAATTTAATTTTTTTAATTATTTTTTTTTTATTTTATTTTATTTTAATTTTAATTTTATTTAATTTTCATTTTATTTTATTTTATTTTATTTCGTTTTATGTAATTAAAATCTGTTTATTTATATGTATATGTATAAGCACAGTGGGAGTAGTGCAGATCTCTGCACTCTGGACAGCACAGCGGATACTGGTGCAGCGCCACCTACCGGCCAATAGTGGAAACTCAATATCGGCAGTATGAACGTTGACAGCTGCCACCTGCTGATCTGCACAGCTGATATTGCGAAAATCTATGCAAATGAAGGAATGAAAAAACAAATGTTGTTCTTAGTACATGCACTTAACTATGTACATGCATATGTACATATGTAAATACATACACATGTACAAATGTAATTTCACAAGTATGTTTAAGTAAGTATATTTCGATACTTATCTTTTCACTATTGAATTTTTCCACACAGGGAAGCACAATCACTATGTGTTTTTGTAAAATGTAATTGTAATTGTAATTGTAAAGGTAAATTATAACAAAGCTTTTGTTCGTCGCTGCGAAACGAGACGGGTATTTGCTAGTTACCTACTAAAATCTCGTGGACTATAAGTCTCCGGCAGATTTTGATTTCAGTTTTTAGATCAGTGCGAGGCTCTATACACCCCTGAGAAAGTCATTTTTTATAATGAACCAATTTCATTAATTTACTGACTACCTGGAATTTCTCAGTGAAACTTTCATGAAATATTCCTTGGATGATAATTCACCTAATTTTATAACTCAACTATTATTAAATTTTAATATTAGTTATCCAGAAAGAGAATTCTGCCACTGAGGGTTGTTTTTTAAAGCGCGGCCTAAGGCCGCCTACGCAAAAGTTGTTCTATACACTAACATTATTTTAACAAGGAATATCTCCTGAACTATAAGCATCTGGCGGGTGGGACTTTTTTTGTGATCTGTGAGAGTATCATCCGGAAAAGTTAATTTTTATCGGATCGTGGTTCATTATATAAAAATTTTACTTTCTTTTTTGTTGTTTGCTTTTCCGACAGGGTAGGATTGCGATGTATTGTGGAACGAATTTCCGTCATCCCTTGTCAAGTTTGATTTGGTTATAAACCGGTTTCGGCTATGTGCCATCTTCAGTATCTGGTTTCGTTCTGAGTTAATCACGTTGGTTCGCCAGTATTTATAGTCATTAATGTCCGTTATTTTGTCCTCGTTAATTTCTCATGTGCTACGTGCGCGGTCAGGTATGTTAGTCTTGTTACCTGCGGTCCCTTCATTATCGTATGTGTAGGTGCAAAGTGCTTTGCCTTAATTCTTATGTGGTTCAGGTAGGTAAAAGTGTGTTATTGTTTTCTTTTGTGAAGTTTTATTTCTGTCATTAGTATATTTGCTGTCCTTTTTTTGGTATATTAGCCTGAGTGGCTCAAACAGTGTGTCCGAAGCTGTGTTTATTTGTTGGTTTATAATTTCCCACATGAACGTTTTCTGTTTGTCTTTTAAGATTCGACATTTTGTTTCGACATATCGTACGGATCCCTGAACCTTTAGCATCTTTCACATTTCTGAAGTAGGTTCTTGCACTTGTCCTGCCCGTTACACTAAGGCTTTGGATTATCTATACATATAATAAAATTGTAACAGGTCGATGTCTGTACATTGAAGATATTCAAGAAAAACTGACAGGAGAGGTCGTTATTGGACCAGGGGAACCCAAATCTACAATTTGTAGAATTTTTGTCTGTCTGTCTGTCCGTCTGTATGATTGTGCTCGCATCACGCAAAAACTACTGAATGGAACCTATACATATAATAAAATTGTAACAGGTCGATATCTTTACATTGAAGATATTCAAGAAAAACTGATAGGAGAGGTCGTTATTGGACCAGCGGAACCCAAATCTACAATTTTTAGAAAATATTGAGGAGGCAGTTAATTTGTGCTTAATATGTGCTCAAAGAATGTGAAAAAAGTTTTGAAAAAAACTGCAGAGATGGGCATTTTTTTAAAAAACAAAAGTGCGGGGCCCAGGTGAACGTTCCGCTGGACCCCGCACTCATTTAGACTAAGCCTAGGAAAATTTTAAGTATGCAGTTAATTTGTACTTAATATGTGCTCAAAACCTGTGAAAAAAAATTTGCGGAAAAAGTGCAGAGATGGGCATCGATACATGCATGTATGTATCTATTAGAAGGCTGCACGAATGGATTCGAAATGGCCAACAAAATATTCGCGGCCGTCCAATTACAGTACCTACTTGTTTCTGTCGTTTTAGAATAAACGCAAGTAGAGCACAACCATAAACAGAACCAATACAATTACTTATTCGCAGCGACAATTACATGACCTTAAAAAGGTTCTGAAAATAGTGTACACTACTTGCGAATACTTCGAATATAATCGAAATATATGTACATATGTACATACATATTTTCATAAACACACATCCAGACGTTGTGTTCAGCAAATGCTAGTGTGAGTGTGTGTATGTGCATATGCATACACACTAGGGCGGGTCGATTGGTAGGGGCCAAAAAAAATTAACAGGGACACATCGCAATTATAAAAATTTGGGTAATTTCAAGCTTTTTTGCCCAAGAAACCATATGTCTAAAATAAATTTCGAACCAGAGCTTTTTACGATCTACATATTTCCAACTGTTCTATATATTTTAAAATAACTCGGTACCAATACTTCTATTCTTTTGATTTTTTCGGCATTAGTTAGGAAACTTATTTGGCATATTAATGTGGTTTTATGAAGGAAATAAAGTTCTCCCGAAATTCGCGGAACAACCCGATTTTCATGCGAATGTAATACGGAAATCTATACCTAAAATTTTTCCTTAATATATTAAAATTTAGAGGTCGTGCAAATGCCTCCAAATTTCTTTCTACTTTTATATCAGTGATGATACATAATTTTTTTCAAAGTCCTTAATGAACAAGAAAAACATTTCTTATCATTAAAAAATGTAACATATGTTTGTTGGGCTTTTATTTTTTGGTCCACCTTAATGCCATATGCACATTAAATAAACAAACAAACTAAAGAAGCAACAAGGTTTTGCGAATACTTCATAACATGGTTATTATTATGTTCTATTCTATCGTGGCGAATAGTGTACACTAATCGCTCCAACAGAGCAAATAGAAATAGTATTTGTATTCCATAGTATGGGTTATATTCGTATCTGCATTGAAATTGTGCTGTGACTAATTGTATAATGCATAGAGTATTCGAAAATATAGAAGAGGCAAATGGTATTGTGCAGAGGTCTAGTATCTATGGAGGTGGGGTATATAAGACTAAGTTCACTGTGCAATTTGAAATTTGACTATCTCATTAATTTGTGCTCAATATGTGCTTAGTTTTTCAATAAATAAAAAAATTTGTGCTCAAATTTTAAGGGCTTTTTTCTTAAAAAAACAAGAGTGCGGGGTCCAGTTGAACGTTCCGCTGGACCCCGCACTCATTTGGACTTAGCCTAGGAAAATGTTAAGTATGCAGTTAATTTGTGCTCAAAACCTGTGAAAAAAAATTGCGAAAAAAGTGCAGAGATGGGCATCGATACATACATGTATGTATATATGGAGGTGGGGTATATAAGACGAAGCCCACTGTGCAATTTGAAATTTGACTATCTCATTAATTTGTGCTCAATATGTGCTTAGTTTTTCCACAAATAAAAAAATTTGTGCTCAAATTTTAAGGGATTTTTTTTTAAAAACGAGAATGTGGAACGTTCACCTGGACCCCGCACTCTTGTTTTTTAAAAAAAGCCTTTAAATTTTGAGCACAAATTTTTTTCTGGCAACACCGATAGCTTCATCAGCCAAATTGTATCGCGCCGTGATTATTGTTATTAATTCTGGTTTATTAATTGGCTTTTCAATCGAAATTTGTGCCGAGAAACTTAGAAGGCGATTCTCCCACTCCCACGGGATCGTGAAAGTTCTACAAAAGATAAGTATTTAAAAGTTTTTAGTTTTAATAAATACTTACTTATATACATATATATATATATATATATACATACCAGGCGCGGATCCAGGATTTCGGCAGGGGGGGGGGGGGAGGGGGGTTTGAAAATTTCTTTTTTTGGAAGATGTTTTTTAAGGGCAGACGCTGGTGAAAACATGGACTAATACCACCTACTATTACACAGGCCGACAAAATGACACCGATTTTTTTGACCATAAACCAGATCATACTTTCTTAAAGGTGTTCGATGCGCTGAATTCAAATCTGGATGCAGAATTGCTCTATCACGTCAGGATTTTGAGATATCCTAACCTAAATGTGCAAAAAACACCGTTTTTGCCTATTTTTGAGGTTATATATAAACGACAGATTTTTGTTTTTTAAAAAAGCACACATAACATCTTAAATAAGGACTCTTTATCTTACGAATGGCGTTGAGTTTGCTCAAATATCTTTTTTTTTCGCTAAGATAGAGAAATTTAAAGTTTATAAATGCTTAAACACCACAAGCCAACAAAACACAATCCCACAAACTATTAACACATGCACTTTAAATTGCTCTATCTTAGCGAAAAAATAAGATATTTGAGCAAACTTAACGCCATTCGTAAGAGAAAGAGTCCTTATTTAAGATGTTATGTGTGCTTTTAAAAAAAACAAAAATCTGTCGTTTATATATAACCTCAAAAATAGGCAAAAGCGGTGTTTTTTGCACATTTAGGTTAGGATATCTCAAAATCCTGACGTGATACAGCAATTCTGCGTCCAGATTTGAATTCAGCGCATCGAAAACCTTTAGGAAAGTATGGTCTGGTTTATGGTCAAATTTCTTGTCGGCCTGTGTTATTATTCTATATACTAGTTGCGCCATTTCCCGCACCTTAAAAACACCAAACACAAAACCCTCCAAATTAACAATATGTATGTCATCACATAAAGTGCAGGAGATTTCAATTGAAGTTCTAAATAACATGTATAACGTACATGTATTTAATAAATTCATAAATTAAAAAAGCCGGCATATGCGGGTGTTACGCCTTCAGATGGCTCTGAAGCTACATTATAAACTTGACCACTGCGCGACACCTAGTGAAGGGTAGCAGTTATTATATGATATAATTTGAAGCGCGAGGTCGCTACTGCGTGTTCTAAATTTTCAAACGTGCAACCAAAGAACGTATATTGTATAAGAAGGGAAAATTCGGTATTTTGGACGAGTGAGGTGGAAATCGTTTAGTCAAAAAAAGATGATGACTTTGCGAGTTGCCTCCCATCATTTTTCAAGCTCGAATTCGTTCGTTTTTTCGCGGCGAAAAATAAATTCTTTTTGACATTTCTTTTGCTTGACATTTAGTTATTATTTCTATTCATACTCTACCGCCACTGCAAAGATGCAAAGATGGTTGAAAATGAGCCGGGCTGCAAACTTTAGAATTTTATAAAAACCTTGATCTGATGAAAAGCTCTGTTGAAACTTTTTTTATCCTTTGTTGACACATTTCAATTTTATGAATAAATCGCTTGTAGTATTTTAACTTCGTACTCGTTTTAATTCTTGTTTTTGGTGGTTGATTGGATTGTGCTTATACATACGTATGTATGTATATTTTTGCATTGGTACGTGCGAATGAGTATCGTATGGTATTGGTGGCAAATTGATCATCAATTTCACTTACCCTTGCATTTAAAGCCAAAATAAATAAGAATATATGTATGTAGTACTTTTTGGTTATATTTATATTTTTAATAGAATTTTTACTCTCTTCAAGAAAAGCCTCGAAAATTGAAACATGATTGAAAGTTTGACAGAATCGACAATATAGTACGCGCTTATTGTATTAGATTTAATTCCTCTAAATTTCGGGTATTTTCTATTTAACTATAAGTTGTAATTGTACGTTATTATTGCCTACAAGGACAACTATTTTAATGAACTGATTCAATTGTACTTGTTTCACCTTGTGGATATGTGCATATAAAATATAATCTGAAAATAAATGAAAATAAATGTCGAGTTTTGCCTGTGGACAGCTAAACCCATCCAACCATTGCTTTTGGAATGATAGAGTTTTCCTTGATCAGTTTGGGAAATTTGGGCGCAGAATCTATAAAGGCATTAATTTGGGATCTATGATAAACAACAAGGGGGGGGGGGGGTTTGAACCGCCAAATACCCCACCCCCCGTGGATCCGCCACTGATACATACATAGATGTAAATATATAAATCCATACATACTAAGTACATTTTGTTTCGCGCAGAGCTGCATTAGCTGCGCTGTACCAGCAGGTGGCGCTGCCAACCCATATCGACAGCCGGATCAGCTGAAATCCTGCATTACCGGCGAACCGCATTGCCGGCAGTTAGTGCACTGCACAATTCCAATTATAAATTTATAATAAATAAATAAAACTAAATAAATAAAATAAAATTAAAATTAATAAAATACATATGTATATATGCATATGAGTGCCCCAGGCACGTCTTCAAACGATCGCGTGCGAAATGCATATTTCTCTTTTACATCGTTTGATATAAACGAAAAACCTACAAAAGCCGGAAAAGAAAACACGGCGATTGCACCAAGGGCACGGTCTTGTTCCCCGAGTGTCCAAATTATTCACCCTCAAAACACAGAGCTTCTAGCAGGTACTTCCTTCGCTGGACCTCAAAATAAAGCTGGCGATACCATCAAAATGGCAGACAAAAAACGCCAAGAAAATACAAGGCAAACTGGCTTGGATCGCTATATCATTATAAAAAGAAAGCGAACGCCAGAAAGAAATGGAAAATCGAATCCCTCCAAATTAATCAAAGGTGACTTGCCAGTGTGCTCGCTGAATCTCAAAATATTCAAGTCGAAAAGCCACAAAAAAGTCCCAAGCCCCTCCAATTTACCTGCGAGAACAAAGCTCTAATGTATTAGTAAGCAAACTGGTTGAGCTAGTAGGTCCTAAAAACTTCCATCTCTACCTATAAAAAAAGGCAATATACAGGAAGTTAAAATTCAAACTTATAGTGAGGATTTTTTCCGTAAAATAACAAAAGACTTCGGAAACAGCAAAAAAAATTTCTATACCTATCAGCTAAAAAGTAGCCGTGGCTTGTCAGTACTAAAAGGAATAGAAAATTCCGTAAGCCAGGCAGAAATAGAGACTGCATTAAACGAGGAAGGCTTTAATGTCAGATATGTTTACAATATCAGAAATAAAGCCAACATACCGCAACCGATGTTCAGGGTTGAAATCGAGCCAGATTTCCAGCTTTTAAAGAAGGGAGAAGTACATCCCATTTATAAATTACGTTATCTTCTACACCGAAGAATCTCTGTGGAAGAACCGCATAAACGTGTGGGCCCCGTACAATGCCATAATTGCCAGGAGTTCGGGCATACAAAACGATATTGCACATTACCTAGCGTATGTGTAATTTGCAGAAATTTGCACAGCTCCAAAGAGTGCGAGAAACCTAAAGCAAACCCAGAAAATAAGAAGTGCAGTAACTGCGGTGAAAATCACACTGCTAATTATAGGGTTGCCCAGTATACATTTCATTAAAAGAGAAAGTTGCAAAAAACCGAAAAATGTCCCTGTCCCACAACTTCAAAATGTGCCAAAACCTACTATTAATACAGCCCCGCAGGGAAATCTGGGAACGTACTCATACGCTCAAGTCTTAAGAGGCACAGACCGAAATCCAAGACGATTCCACTCCAACAACATCACTCGAAAACACTCTAAATGGCTTTGTTCATATGATGCAGGACCATATCGACGCTTCCAAACAAAACTGTACTAAGTCTGAAAACTGTGTTTGCAGGAGAAGCTCTCGAAAGTTTAACCTCGATATGAAACTTCGATTGTATGCTAAGTATATTTTCACTTGTAACTTCTGTTTGGATTGAACGATTAACACCAAAACTCGACAATATCAAAGTCAGGGTACGCTTTATATAAAACTGAAAGAAAAAATAAAAATTTGCTACGTGGTTTTTCATGGCAAGCTCTCAAAGTTTTTTTTCTGTAAAAATCTCAAGTTGTATTATATGTACACTTTTGCTTATAACTTTTGATTGGATTGTTCGATTGATACCAAAATTAGACAGCATCTAAATTAAGACACGCTCTACTTGAAAACGTCAAAAACGGGAAAATGTACTAAGTCGACTTAGTACAGTATTGTTTGGAAGCGTCGATATGAAGTCAATGCAAAACATGATGCAAGAATTGATTAGGAATCCAAATCTCCTACTTCAAACAATTTTGTCAAGACCATGAATTGTTTCAATATAGGTTTCTGGAATGCTAACGGCATAGGCCAACATCGCAATGAACTCCATGTTTTCCTAGAAAATCGCCAAATTGACATAATGTGACTGTGGTTAATAATTTTAATATTTATGGGTATATGTTCTATAATACTAAGCACCCTGAAGGAAAAGCTAGAGGTGGAACCGGTATACTTATAAGAAAGAGGATTAAGCACCACGTTCTAGAAGAATATTGCAAAGAGTATATACACTCAACATCAGTGTACGTAGATGATAGTTCTGGCGGATTAACTGTATCTGCAATATACTGCCCTCCCCGTTTTAATATAACAGAATACCAATTCACTGAATACTTCTCCAAGTTAGGCAAAATATTTCTAGCAGCAGGTGATTAATGCTAAACATAGTTTTTGGGGATCTAGGCTAATAACACCAAAAGGAAGAAACTTGTTCAAAGCAATCCAAAGCAATGGTCTTGACATATTAACAGGACAGCCAACATATTGGCCCACTGATAGGAGCAAAACGTTTACCATGGTCGTCATCAGAAAGGGGTGGTCTCATCCGAGGCTTTGTTGTTATTTTCATTGGATAGGATTTTTACGTGGTGGGTCCCAAGCCCGACGCACAACCCGCCCTGCGGGAGTTGTATATTGTTACACGTTTATATAGCGAGCCGCTTGCTCCAAGGCAGACGCCCGCTCGCAGCCGCACCTTCTGGTGTACAGACGCTGCAGTTATTCCCCTCAACAAGCCCTTAAACCGAATATGTCGGAGTGGCCTTGCCGAGTTGTCGCCTTCTCACTTTAGTTCACCACCAAACGGGTGTTCGGTGGCTATCCAGAGGACACTGTGTGGAAGTCGTGAGCTGCTTGCTCCGTATGCAAAAGAATCGTTCTGGCCACCCCCAGGTGGATGGCAGTCAGAAGCTTTCCCCACTTACGTGGACTTCTACACACGGAGCCATTCCTGCCGGAATGATAACGGCGATCTGGTAACTGATGTCCAGAGCATACTTAAGTTGTGGAGGGATCACTTCTTCTCCTTGCTAGATAATGGCAACAGTGAAATTGCTGAAGGAGAAGATGTACGACCCGAATCCCCAATAGCAGATGATGGTAGGCATGTTCCACCACCTGATCATGACGAAGTGCGAATAGCAGTATCTCGGCTTAAGAATAATAAAGCGCCGGGCACTGACGGCCTGCCAGCCGAGCTATTCAAACATGGTGGCGAAGAGTTGATAAGGAGCATGCATCAACTCCTATGCAGAATATGGTCGGACGAGCGCATGCCCGAAGATTGGAACTTATGTGTGCTCTGCCCAATCCACAAAAAAGGAGACTCTACAGTACGTGCCAATTATCGTGGGATAAGCCTCCTGAATATCGCATATAAGGTCTTAGCAAGTGTATTGTGCCAAAGGCTGAAGCTCATCGTCAACAATCTGATTGGACCTTATCAGTGTGGCTTTAGACCTGGTAAATCTACCATCGACCAGATCTTCACAATACGCCAAATACTGGAAAAACCCATGAAAAAGGATTTTAAAGCCGCTTTTGATAGCACGAATAGGAATTGCCTGTATGCCGCAATGTCTGAATTTGGTTTCCCTGCAAAACTTATACGGCTATGCCAAATGACGTTGACTAACACCACCAGCTCCGTCATAATTGGGAAGGACCTCTCCGAACCGTTCGAGACCAAACGAGGTTTCAGACAAGGTGAATCCCTTTCGTGTGACTTCTTCAATTTGATACTGGAAAAGATAATACGAGCTGCAGAACTTAACCATACAGGAAGCATTTTATACCACAAGAGTGTACAACTGCTGACGTACGCCGATGATATCGACATCATTGGCACTAACACTGGCGCCGTATGTTCTGCATTCTCCAAGCTGGATAAAGAGGCTAAGAAAATGGGGTTGGCGGTTAACGAGTACAAGACGAAGTACCTCCTGTCATCACACAAAGAAACAGCACGCCTTGGCAGCCACGTCAATGTTGATAGCTACAAATTCGAAACTGTTAAGGACTTCGTCTATTTGGGAACCAGCATTAACACCAAGAATGATGTCAGCACGGAGATCCAACGAATCACGCTTGCCAATAAATGCTACTTCGGACTAAGTAGGCAACTGAAAAGTAAAGTTCTCTCTCGACAAACAAAAATCACACTCTACAGGACGCTCATCGTTCCAGTCCTCATTTACGGCGCAGAAGCATGGACAATTTCAAAATCAGATGATATGGCACCATGCTGCACGAAACAGAAGCAATTGGCGCGCTCTGTTGGACTCGGCCAGAATCGTCTAGACGGTTAAGCGCCAATCAAGAAGAAGAAGATAGGAGCAAAACCCCCGACCTCATAGATTTTGGGGTAACTCGCGGCCTCGATCGGGAAATACATCAGATAGAATCACTTTTTGACCTATCATCTGATCACTCTCCTTGCGTCATATCTATTAAAACCTTAGGTACGTTCATGAAAATGTATAATTACAGCAGTACAGCAACCCCGTTGCTTATTTTGCACTTGCCTGCTGATACTCTGCTGATATATTGCTATAACAGCATTATTAAAAGTATTAGCAATCATGCTTACCCTTCTCTTTCCATTTTTTTTAAAGCAAAAATTTCAGACACAAATTTTCTGTTGCCGATTATTCAAGCAAACTGCACGGTTGATGTGTCAAACGAACGTTTGACTTTTGCAGGTGTTGCCACAAACACGCGAAGAACGTGATACTTGCAACACTGCGGTTCTGATTTCCGTCGCGAACGTACCCCTTTCCAACTTTAAACGAACCGAACCCAAGCTTAACTAATAGATTTACGAATTGGCTGAAGTACAGAAAATTTATAAGTTCGCTTATTAATCAAAATGTAAGCCTTAAATCCGTCGCCGAAGTGGAATATGCTTTGACTTCACAAACTTTCTGTAAGTGGCAGCAAAGGTTTCAACACCCTTACGTCCTGACAGAACCCAGCAGCAAAGCTTTAGTTCTTTCAGAAGGATATCACTGGCGATCTCCAACTCTGAAAAACGAGCTAAAAAATGCACCAAAGAGCTCCAAATACTTCTAGAAGAGAAAAGGGAAACAAAATTTCAAAATAGAATTAAGTCCCTCACGTCCACATCCTGTACAGATTATTCCTTGTGGCGCTCTCTCAAATATCTAAAACGGCCGGTTCAGCAGGATCCTCCAATACGAATGCAAAATAGTGGATTTGCTCGTAGTGACCACGAAAAAGGAATAGCTTTTGCAACGCATCTTTCAAATGTATTTACTCCAAATGAAGACCAAAATATTCTCCCAGAAAATACTCCAAAATTACCAGCAGTGCCACTTGGATTCAAACTAGACGACTTGAATAAAACTATAACAAAAGACATAGAGAATAAGAAAGCACCAGGTCATGACAGAATAAGGGGTGAAAGGTTAAAAGCGCCTCCCACAGTAGCTATTAAGCAATTACTGTACATTTTCAACAAAACTATCTGAAATTATTATGATCCCAAAACCAGGCAAAGACCCGACAATAGTAAGCTCCTACAGGCCAATAAGCTTAATCTCTATCTTTTCCAAACTATTCGAAAAATTATTGCTGAAGAAGTAAGAGCGCCTCAAAGTTTCATTCTCTCAGCTGTTTAAATGGAGAAGTTATACCCCAAATTGTCCATATCTGAACAATCTGTTATATGGCAGCTATATGTTATAGTGGTCCGATTCCGAATGATCAGCTTCTCCTAAATACAAAATCACATTCCGAATTTCAAGCAGATATCTCAAGAACTGAGGGACTAGTTTGCGATCAAACAGACAGACAGACAGACGGACATGGCTTAATCGACTCAGCTTCTGATCCTGATCATATTAGTATATATTTTGGTAGGTCTGCCACGCATCCTTCTGGTACTTTCACCATTCGTGTTTCGGCACAAAGTTATAATACCATTTCATTCCCATGAAAGGTATAAAAAAATCCAGCCCATCTTAGAACTGCACGAAACCATACCAAGTCACCAATTCGGATTTAGAGAGCAGCACGGTACGATAGAACAAGTGCATAGAATTGTTTCAGAAATAACGTCAACTTTTGAAACCAAACGATATTGCACTGCCCTATTCCTAGATGTGGCACAAGCTTTCGATAAAGTATGGCTAGAAGGGCTGTTGCATAAATTGAAAAAAAAAAAAAACACTTCCATATAATCTCTGCGGGATCTTAGAAAGCTTTTTAACAGGTAGAAAATTTCGAGTAAGGCACAAAAGTTTTACAACCGAAAGGCATCCAATTTCTGCTGGAGTTCCACAAGGTAGCGTTGTAGGGCCTGTATTATACTTAATTTACACAAGCGATCTGCCAACCAACGCGAGCCTTGTCACGTCTACCTTCGCAGATGATACGGCTATACTGAGTGTGCACGCAAATCCTACAACTGCTACTATCCAATTGCAGAGACACATAAAAACTTTAGAAGAATGGCTTACTACGTGGAGAATTAAGGTCAACGAATCTAAATGTGTACAAGTAACTTTTACCCTAAAACCATCTCTAATAAATGGAAAAATAATAACTCAGAAAGACTTCGTTACGTACCTTGGAGTCACATTGGATAGAAGAATGACTTGGAAAAATCACATTGACAAAAAGATTATGCAAACCAAGTTGAAAATAAGCCATCTGCAATGGTTAGTTGGTCCAAGTTCCAGACTGGGATCAGATAATATGATATTAATATTTAATATGGGTTCAAAACCAATTTGAATGTATGGAATACAACTATGGGGCTCAGCATCGAAATCTAGCGTAGAAAGAATTCAAAGGCTACAGTCAAAGATATTAAGAACAATATGCAAAGCTCCTTGGTATGTAAAAAATTCAATTATACATAGCAACCTAGAGATAAATACGGTGACCGAAGAGATAGAGAAAATGCAAACAAATTATGCGAAAAGATTAGCCAACCATCCTAATTCATTAGCAAAAAGTCTCCTAAAGCAAAAGTATCCTAGGCGGTTAAAGAGAAAGGATGTAAACCTGCATAAGGTCATATTCTGTTAGACCAATATCTCGAAAGTAACGTAAAATAAAGATAAAGATGAACGTCGCCGAAGCGACCGACCAATGGCCATCGCGATGAACGGCACCAAGTCCCTGGCGTTCATAGTACAGACTAGTGGAAATACCGTAAAATACAATAAACGTCGCCGAAGCGTCCGACCAACGGCCATCGCGATGAACGCACCTAGTCCCTGTTGTTCATCGCGCCAGCGCGAAGATAAACACCTCTACGATCACCATACTATGGCTATACATATAAATGTAAATGAAAACTTAAACTGATGTATTGTGGAACGATCTTCCGTCATCCCTTGTCAAGTTTGCTTTGGAGACAAACCGGTTTCGGCTAATATGCGCCATCTTCAGTGTCTTTTTTCGTTCTGAGTTATTTTGTGTAAGTTCGATAGTACTTATAGTAACTGACTTCCTTCGTTTGGTCACGTACTTCGTGTTCGTGTGATATGTTCGTGTGTTCGTACATGCGTGCGAGTCTGTGCGTTTAGGTATGTAAATCTATTTTTGTATCCTCATTAAACAGGCAGGTAAAAGTCCGTTATTGTTCTCTTGTGTGTTGTTTTGTTTATGTCGGTTTTCTGTCCTCTTTTCGGTATAATAGCTTAAGCGGTTCAAATAATGTATCTGATGCGTTGTTTATTTGTTCATTTATTATTTTACCTACGAATGTCTTCTGTTTGTATATCTCCATATTTTCTAATACGTTAAGTCGTTTTCCCTTATGTTGTATGTGGAGAATTTTAGCTGTTTTTCCTATTTTCATGGGTGTACATTTGTTTTCTGCCATGTGGTTGGCGAAATTTGATTCCACTTTCGTTGATGATTTCCTTATTTTCTTATTGTAATCTCTTACGTGTTCTCGATATCTCGTCTTGATTTGGCGTCCTGTTTGTCCTATATAGCTATTTTGGCATTCGCAAGTCAATTTGTATACGCCTTGTTTGTCAAAGGGGTCTTCCTTGTTAATGTTGTTCCGTAGAAGTTTTTCCATGCTGTTCCTCGTTTTAAATGCTGCATTAATGTTATATTTTTGGAAAACTTTAGCCAACTTGTAAGATGTTGCTCCGGTATATGATAAGACTGCCCATTTCTTCTCTACATTTTCTTTGTTTTCCGATTTCTTTGAAATTATGTTTTTCTGTATTTTCTTCACCAAACTTTTTTGATATCCGTTGTTCTCCGCGATTGTGTATATTGCGTTGAGTTCCTTGTTGTAAGCTTCCTTTTCTAACGGGGTCCGTTCAAGTCGTGTTAATAAATGTCTGAAAGCGGCGTTCTTGTGTTGTTGAGGATGGCTAGATTTATTGTGTATTACTGTATCCGTTGCTGTGGGTTTTCTGTATATTTCGTAAGTAAATTTGTTAGTCTCTTTGTTTATTTTAATTGTGAGGTCTAAGTAGTTGATTTTTCCATTTTTCTCTGCATCCATGGTGAATTTTATATTTTTGTGTTGGCCGTTGAGGTATTCCAAAATTTTTTCTTTTTTATTTTCCGTTATGAGGCAGATGATGTCGTCTACATACCTGGCATAAAAATTTACCCCCATATAACTTTCCTCCAAATGTTGCATAAATACTTCCATAAGGATGGCTGATGTGGGGTTACCCATTCCCAGTCCGTGAGTTTGTCTGTATATTTTATTGTCAAATTTGAAATAATTCTGGTCTAGGGTTACTTTCAGTGTATTTACGATCTCTGTTGCAATAAGGGTATTCATTTAAGAGTATAAGTTTATAAAGTGTAAATTTCTATCAGTTTACACACACTGTTATATGAACGCACCTAATAATTTTTTTTCGCATCAGCTGTGCTATTGTCAAAATTTATTTAAAACTATATCTACATATATTAAAGACATATATTAAAATATGCCAAAAATAAGTGAGAAATCCAAATTAAAACGACTTTACAATGAAATTTTTGTAAATGACTTACTGATGCTAGAGGTTTCTGTTGCGCAAGGTTGCTTTTTTCGAGTTTACAGCGTTTACACACTGAAATGTGCGCGTAAATTTCTCAACCATGCGTAAATGATTTTCCATACAAAATTTGACAGTTCGTTTACAAACTTTATAAATTTACAAGTTTACACACTTTACGAGGCATTTATAAGGTTAAATGAATACCCTTAATGTCTCTGTCTAGCAACGTTGTATTTCCTTTGTCTGCTTTTGTTGCTATTATTTTATTCTCTCTTAGTTTTTTCCTCAATTCTTTTACCGTTTTATATTCATTTGCTACCTTTTTCTTTCCATCAGCTTTTATGGTCTTTTCGATTATGCGTCTGCATAGATGCCTTGCGTGCTCCTGTTCCTCGTTTGATATTAGTGATATGGCCACCTCCGTGTCCGCAATGGTGTTCTCCACGTCTTTTTTCCTATCGTAGCTTTCGATGTTGTATTTCAAACCTTTTTATAGTAGCTGTGTTTCCTTGGCGTTGATTGGAAGATTTGTAAAGTTAACAAATCTTGGATGGAATGATGTTTTGTTCTGTTGTGAGCCTTTTTTGTTGTTGTTTTGTTTTGTGTCAAGGTCCTCCAGTTTTTTGTTGAGTTTTTTGTATTTATGTTCCATGGCCCTTTTGATCTCCTCCTTTATAGTGTCTAACATTTCCATAAGGGAACTAACTGGGTTGTTTTCCATCAGCTCCAGGTGGATGCGTATTAGTTCCTCATTTATGCGTTCCTTCTTTGCGTGTTGATCTGAGGAAGCTGTTCTCCGCTTTCCTTATAATTTTGTGTTTTTCCTCGCTGTTCACTTTGTGCCCTATTTGCGCATACGGAAGGATACCAAATGGCAATAAAGCGTGCAATAAAACAAGCAAGGAATATAATAGACAACAAGATGACCAACACTCTCACGGCAATGAATCCTTCGGCCCCGTCACTGATCGCACTACCTAAAATCCACAAAGCAGGAACACCTATGCGACCAATAGTAAACCATAAGTCGGCACCAGGATATAGACTATCAAAACACCTAAACAAGCTACTAACCGAGAAACTAGACCTATCCAATAAATACACAATCAAAAACACGACGGAACTAGTCAAAAAAATGAACAACCTGAACGTACCCAAGGACTCAAAACTGGTATCATTTGACGTGAAGGATCTATACCCTATACGAGCAAAGACATTGCAACAGAGATAGTAAATACGCTGAGAATAACCCTGGACCAGAATTATTTTAAATTTGACAATAAAATATACAGACAAACTCACGGACTAGGCATGGGTAGCCCCACATCAGCTATCCTTATGGAAGTATTTATGCAACATTTGGAGGAAATTTACATGGAAGAACTGACGGCAAATTTGGGAGTAAATTTTTATGCCAGGTATGTAGATGACATCATCTGCATAATATCGGGAAATAAAGAAGAACAAATTTTGGAACACCTCAACAGCCAACACAAAAATATAAAATTCACTATGGACACAGAGAGAAATGGAAAAATCAACTACCTGGACCTAACAATTAAAATAAACAAAGAGACTAACAAATTTACTTACGAAATATACAGAAAACCCACAGCAACAGATACAATAATACACAATAAATCTAACCATCCTCAACAGCATAAGAACGCCGCTTTCAGACATTTATTAACACGACTTGAACGAACCCCGTTAGAAAAAGAAGCTTACAACAAAGAACTCAGCACAATATACACAATCGCAGAAAACAACGGATATCAAAAAAGTTATGTGAAGAAAATACAAAAAAACATAAATTCAAGAAAATCAGAAACCAAAGAAAAAGTAGAGAAGAAATGGGCAGTCTTATCATATACCGGAGCAACATCTTACAAGTTGGCTAAAGTTTTCCAAAAATATAACATTAATGCAGCATTTAAAACGAGGAACAGCGTGGAAAAACTTCTACGGAACAACATTAACAAGGAAGACCCCTTTGACAAACAAGGCGTATACAAATTGACTTGCGAATGCCAAAATAGCTATATAGGACAAACAGGATGCCAAATCAAGACGAGATATCGAGAACACGTAAGAGATTACAATAAGAAAATAAGGAAATCATCATCGAAAGTGGAATCAAATTTCGCCAACCACATGGCAGAAAACCAATGTACACCCATGAAAATAGGAAAAACAGCTAAAATTCTCCACATACAACATAAGGGAAAACGACTTAACGTATTAGAAAATATGGAGATATACAAACAGAAGACATTCGTAGGTAAAATAATAAATGAACAAATAAACACCGCATCAGATACATTATTTGAACCGCTTAAGCTATTATACCGAAAAGAGGACAGAAAACCTACAACCGACATAAACAAAACAACACACAAGAGGACAATAACGGACTTTTACCTGCATGTTTAATGAGGATACAAAAATAGATTTACATACCTAAACGCACAGACCCGCACGCACGCACGCATGCACGAACACACGAACATATCACACGAACACGAAGTACGTGACCAAACGAAGGAAGTCAGTTACTATAAGTACTTTCGAACTTACACAAAATAACTCAGAATGAAAAAAGACACTGAAGATGGCATATAAGAGCCGAAACCGGTTTGTCACCAAACTTGACAAGGGATGACGGAAGATCGTTCCACAATACATCATATTCCTACCCTGTCGGAAAAACAAGCAACCAAAAAGAAAACTTAAACTGTTTCTCAACTTTTAAGAGAAAAAAAAAAAAAAAATTATAATAATAATAATAACAATAATAATAATAATAATATAAATGCAGTTCTAAACTCCGCGTCGAAATAAAGTGACGTGTTAAAGCAATCCATTGAAAATGATCACCGTGGGTGATCGAAATATATCGGGAAAATAAAAATTTTGAAAAACATTTTGTTTCAATTGACCTGAAGCCAGCGAAGAAAAATTATTGACGTATATAGGTCG
Organism: Urophora cardui; assembly: GCA_960531455.1. Lineage (NCBI taxonomy): Eukaryota > Metazoa > Arthropoda > Insecta > Diptera > Tephritidae > Urophora > Urophora cardui. The sequence goes on from OY482671.1 coordinate 53,359,075, forward strand.
CCAAAAACAACTATATAATAATAATAATATAGTTTACAAATAATTAATTTGAGAAAATACTAAGAATTTCAGGTATAGGGGAGGGCTGGCATGAACCTGCTGAGGTCAAAACCATTTTTTACGGTTAGGGTTTTGAGATGACGTAATTTTGGGTTTTTTTTTTTTGGTTACAACTTCAATAAAAAATTCTTTTCGCTGAAGTTACAAATACCCGCAAACCGTATCTACTCCGTTCGAAAGATAATTAAAGTACGCTTCTAACGACATACCACTTATAAATTAAATTATGTTACATACATTTTCTAAAATTTTAGCATATTTCCTTATAACTGACAACAACAGTGCTGTAAAAATTTTCACAATACAGCAACAGTCGACTATAATTTTTTGAAACTTAAGCCTGCCCAGTTGCTGTTCTACTGTAGAACGCTGTTTATTTTTTAATTTTCAAATGAAAATGAAATCCAATGGAAATGAAAAAAAAAAAGTTGAAAATAATTTCAAACCCTGCTCAAAAGACTAAAATAATAACATATCTATCAATTTTAAAAATCGGATGTCAAATAACAAAGTTGCAAAAAAAAAACAAGTTAGAGTCTCAACATAAGCTAAATATCTTGGGGCGGACTTTAACAGCTGTTTTCGTTTCCACATGGTTGGGTAATCTAACCGAGTTTTTCGTCCATAAAATATTTTTTTTTTCACTTGGATAAAATATCCAATAATAAAGTATTCATCGTGTTTGCAATAAAACAGTCTAATTCTTAAATGAATAAAAGTTTCCTGATTTTTAAAACTTCTTATAAAAACCCTAAATTGAAAATCAAGTCTACCTTCGCAGATGATACGGCTATACTGAGTGTGCACGCAAATCCTACAACTGCTACTATCCAATTGCAGAGACACATAAAAACTTTAGAAGAATGGCTTACTACGTGGAGAATTAAGGTCAACGAATCTAAATGTGTACAAGTAACTTTTAGCCTAAAACCATCTCTAATAAATGGAAAAATAATAACTCAGAAAGACTTCGTTACGTACCTTGGAGTCACATTGGATAGAAGAATGACTTGGAAAAATCACATTGACAAAAAGATTATGCAAACCAAGTTGAAAATAAGCCATCTGCAATGGTTAGTTGGTCCAAGTTCCAGACTGGGATCAGATAATATGATATTAATATTTAATATGGGTTCAAAACCAATTTGAATGTATGGAATACAACTATGGGGCTCAGCATCGAAATCTAGCGTAGAAAGAATTCAAAGGCTATAGTCAAAGATATTAAGAACAATATGCAAAGCTCCTTGGTATGTAAAAAATTCAATTATACATAGTAACCTAGAGATAAATACGGTGACCGAAGAGATAGAGAAAATGCAAACAAATTATGCGAAAAGATTAGCCAACCATCCTAATTCATTAGCAAAAAGTCTCCTAAAGCAAAAGTATCCTAGGCGGTTAAAGAGAAAGGATGTAAACCTGCATAAGGTCATATTCTGTTAGACCAATATCTCGAAAGTAACGTAAAATAAAGATAAAGATGAACGTCGCCGAAGCGACCGACCAATGGCCATCGCGATGAACGGCACCAAGTCCCTGGCGTTCATAGTACAGGCTAGTGGAAATACCGTAAACTACAATAAACGTCGCCGAAGCGACCGACCAATGGCCATCGCGAGTTCTGAGTTATTTTGTGTAAGTTCGATAGTACTTATAGTAACTGACTTCCTTCGTTTGGTCACGTACTTCGTGTTCGTGTGATATGTTCGTGTGTTCGTACATGCGTGCGAGTCTGTGCGTTTAGGTATGTAAATCTATTTTTGTATCCTCATTAAACAGGCAGGTAAAAGTCCGTTATTGTTCTCTTGTGTGTTGTTTTGTTTATGTCGGTTTTCTGTCCTCTTTTCGGTATAATAGCTTAAGCGGTTCAAATAATGTATCTGATGCGTTGTTTATTTGTTCATTTATTATTTTACCTACGAATGTCTTCTGTTTGTATATCTCCATATTTTCTAATACGTTAAGTCGTTTTCCCTTATGTTGTATGTGGAGAATTTTAGCTGTTTTTCCTATTTTCATGGGTGTACATTTGTTTTCTGCCATGTGGTTGGCGAAATTTGATTCCACTTTCGTTGATGATTTCCTTATTTTCTTATTGTAATCTCTTACGTGTTCTCGATATCTCGTCTTGATTTGGCGTCCTGTTTGTCCTATATAGCTATTTTGGCATTCGCAAGTCAATTTGTATACGCCTTGTTCCGTAGAAGTTTTTCCATGCTGTTCCTCGTTTTAAATGCTGCATTAATGTTATATTTTTGGAAAACTTTAGCCAACTTGTAAGATGTTGCTCCGGTATATGATAAGACTGCCCATTTCTTCTCTACATTTTCTTTGTTTTCCGATTTCTTTGAAATTATGTTTTTCTGTATTTTCTTCACCAAACTTTTTTGATATCCGTTGTTCTCCGCGATTGTGTATATTGCGTTGAGTTCCTTGTTGTAAGCTTCCTTTTCTAACGGGGTCCGTTCAAGTCGTGTTAATAAATGTCTGAAAGCGGCGTTCTTGTGTTGTTGAGGATGGCTAGATTTATTGTGTATTACTGTATCCGTTGCTGTGGGTTTTCTGTATATTTCGTAAGTAAATTTGTTAGTCTCTTTGTTTATTTTAATTGTGAGGTCTAAGTAGTTGATTTTTCCATTTTTCTCTGCATCCATGGTGAATTTTATATTTTTGTGTTGGCCGTTGAGGTATTCCAAAATTTTTTCTTTTTTATTTTCCGTTATGAGGCAGATGATGTCGTCTACATACCTGGCATAAAAATTTACCCCCATATAACTTTCCTCCAAATGTTGCATAAATACTTCCATAAGGATGGCTGATGTGGGGTTACCCATTCCCAGTCCGTGAGTTTGTCTGTATATTTTATTGTCAAATTTGAAATAATTCTGGTCTAGGGTTACTTTCAGTGTATTTACGATCTCTGTTGCAATAAGGGTATTCATTTAAGAGTATAAGTTTATAAAGTGTAAATTTCTATCAGTTTACACACACTGTTATATGAACGCACCTAATAATATTTTTTCGCATCAGCTGTGCTATTGTCAAAATTTATTTAAAACTATATCTACATATATTAAAGACATATATTAAAATATGCCAAAAATAAGTGAGAAATCCAAATTAAAACGACTTTACAATGAAATTTTTGTAAATGACTTACTGATGCTAGAGGTTTCTGTTGCGCAAGGTTGCTTTTTTCGAGTTTACAGCGTTTACACACTGAAATGTGCGCGTAAATTTCTCAACCATGCGTAAATGATTTTCCATACAAAATTTGACAGTTCGTTTACAAACTTTATAAATTTACAAGTTTACACACTTTACGAGGCATTTATAAGGTTAAATGAATACCCTTAATGTCTCTGTCTAGCAACGTTGTATTTCCTTTGTCTGCTTTTGTTGCTATTATTTTATTCTCTCTTAGTTTTTTCCTCAATTCTTTTACCGTTTTATATTCATTTGCTACCTTTTTCTTTCCATCAGCTTTTATGGTCTTTTCGATTATGCGTCTGCATAGATGCCTTGCGTGCTCCTGTTCCTCGTTTGGTATTAGTGATATGGCCACCTCCGTGTCCGCAATGGTGTTCTCCACGTCTTTTTTCCTATCGTAGCTTTCGATGTTGTATTTCAAACCTTTTTATAGTAGCTGTGTTTCCTTGGCGTTGATTGGAAGATTTGTAAAGTTAACAAATCTTGGATGGAATGATGTTTTGTTCTGTTGTGAGCCTTTTTTGTTGTTGTTTTGTTTTGTGTCAAGGTCCTCCAGTTTTTTGTTGAGTTTTTTGTATTTGTGTTCCATGGCCCTTTTGATCTCCTCCTTTATAGTGTCTAACATTTCCATAAGGGAACTAACTGGGTTGTTTTCCATCAGCTCCAGGTGGATGCGTAGTAGTTCCTCATTTATGCGTTCCTTCTTTGCGTGTTGATCTGAGGAAGCTGTTCTCCGCTTTCCTTATAATTTTGTGTTTTTCCTCGCTGTTCACTTTGTGCCCTATTTGCGCATACGGAAGAATACCAAATGGCAATAAAGCGTGCAATAAAACAAGCAAGGAATATAATAGACAACAAGATGACCAACACTCTCACGGCAATGAATCCTTCGGCCCCGTCACTGATCGCACTACCTAAAATCCACAAAGCAGGAACACCTATGCGACCAATAGTAAAACATAAGTCGGCACCAGGATATAGATTATCAAAACACCTAAACAAGCTACTAACCGAGAAACTAGACCTATCCAATAAATACACAATCAAAAACACGACGGAACTAGTCAACAAAATGAACAACCTGAACGTACCCAAGGACTCAAAACTGGTATCATTTGACGTGAAGGATCTATACCCTATACGAGCAAAGACATTGCAACAGAGATAGTAAATACGCTGAGAATAACCCTGGACCAGAATTATTTTAAATTTGACAATAAAATATACAGACAAACTCACGGACTAGGCATGGGTAGCCCCACATCAGCTATCCTTATGGAAGTATTTATGCAACATTTGGAGGAAATTTACATGGAAGAACTGACGGCAAATTTGGGAGTAAATTTTTATGCCAGGTATGTAGATGACATCATCTGCATAATATCGGCAAATAAAGAAGAACAAATTTTGGAACACCTCAACAGCCAACACAAAAATATAAAATTCACTATGGACACAGAGAGAAATGGAAAAATCAACTACCTGGACCTAACAATTAAAATAAACAAAGAGACTAACAAATTTACTTACGAAATATACAGAAAACCCACAGCAACAGATACAATAATACACAATAAATCTAACCATCCTCAACAGCATAAGAACGCCGCTTTCAGACATTTATTAACACGACTTGAACGAACCCCGTTAGAAAAAGAAGCTTACAACAAAGAACTCAGCACAATATACACAATCGCAGAAAACAACGGATATCAAAAAAGTTATGTGAAGAAAATACAAAAAAACATAAATTCAAGAAAATCAGAAACCAAAGAAAAAGTAGAGAAGAAATGGGCAGTCTTATCATATACCGGAGCAACATCTTACAAGTTGGCTAAAGTTTTCCAAAAATATAACATTAATGCAGCATTTAAAACGAGGAACAGCGTGGAAAAACTTCTACGGAACAACATTAACAAGGAAGACCCCTTTGACAAGCAAGGCGTATACAAATTGACTTGCGAATGCCAAAATAGCTATATAGGACAAACAGGATGCCAAATCAAGACGAGATATCGAGAACACGTAAGAGATTACAATAAGAAAATAAGGAAATCATCATCGAAAGTGGAATCAAATTTCGCCAACCACATGGCAGAAAACCAATGTACACCCATGAAAATAGGAAAAACAGCTAAAATTCTCCACATACAACATAAGGGAAAACGACTTAACGTATTAGAAAATATGGAGATATACAAACAGAAGACATTCGTAGGTAAAATAATAAATGAACAAATAAACACCGCATCAGATACATTATTTGAACCGCTTAAGCTATTATACCGAAAAGAGGACAGAAAACCTAAAACCGACATAAACAAAACAACACACAAGAGGACAATAACGGACTTTTACCTGCATGTTTAATGAGGATACAAAAATAGATTTACATACCTAAACGCACAGACTCGCACGCACGCACGCATGCACGAACACACGAACATATCACACGAACACGAAGTACGTGACCAAACGAAGGAAGTCAGTTACTATAAGTACTTTCGAACTTACACAAAATAACTCAGAACGAAAAAAGACACTGAAGATGGCGCATATTAGCCGAAACCGGTTTGTCACCAAACTTGACAAGTGATGACGGAAGATCGTTCCACAATACATCATATTCCTACCCTGTCGGAAAAACAAGCAACCAAAAAGAAAACTTAAACTGTTTCTCCACTTTTAAGAGAAAAAAAAAAAAATTATAATAATAATAATAACAATAATATAAATGCAGTTCTAAACTCCGCGTCGAAATAAAGTGACGTGTTAAAGCAATCCATTGAAAATGATCACCGTGGGTGATCGAAATATATCGGGAAAATAAAAATTTTGAAAAACATTTTGTTTCAATTGACCTGAAGCCAGCGAAGAAAAATTATTGACGTATATAGGTCGCCAAAAACAACTATATAATAATAATAATATAGTTTACAAATAATTAATTTGAGAAAATACTAAGAATTTCAGGTATAGGGGAGGGCTGGCATGAACCTTCTGAGGTCAAAACCATTTTTTACGGTTAGGGTTTTGAGATGACGTAATTTTGGGTTTTTTTTTTTTGTTACAACTTCAATAAAAAATTCTTTTCGCTGAAGTTACAAATACCCGCAAACCGTATCTACTCCGTTCGAAAGATAATTAAAGTACGCTTCTAACGACATACCACTTATAAATTAAATTATGTTACATACATTTTCTAAAATTTTAGCATATTTCCTTATAACTGACAACAACAGTGCTGTAATAATTTTCACAATACAGCAACAGTCGACTATAATTTTTTGAAACTTAAGCCTGCCCAGTTGCTGTTCTACTGTAGAACGCTGTTTATTTTTTAATTTTCAAATGAAAATGAAATCCAATGGAAATGAAAAAAAAAAAAAGTTGAAAATAATTTCAAACCGTGCTCAAAAGACTAAAATAATAACATATCTATCAATTTTAAAAATCGGATGTCAAATAACAAAGTTGCAAAAAAAAAACAAGTTAGAGTCTCAACATAAGCTAAATATCTTGGGGCGGACTTTAACAGCTGTTTTCGTTTCCACATGGTTGGGTAATCTAACCGAGTTTTTCGTCCATAAAATATTTTTTTTTTCACTTGGATAAAATATCCAATAATAAAGTATTCATCGTGTTTGCAATAAAACAGTCTAATTCTTAAATGAATAAAAGTTTCCTGATTTTTAAAACTTCTTATAAAAACCCTAAATTGAAAATCAAGTCTACCTTCGCAGATGATACGGCTATACTGAGTGTGCACGCAAATCCTACAACTGCTACTATCCAATTGCAGAGACACATAAAAACTTTAGAAGAATGGCTTACTACGTGGAGAATTAAGGTCAACGAATCTAAATGTGTACAAGTAACTTTTAGCCTAAAACCATCTCTAATAAATGGAAAAATAATAACTCAGAAAGACTTCGTTACGTACCTTGGAGTAACATTGGATAGAAGAATGACTTGGAAAAATCACATTGACAAAAAGATTATGCAAACCAAGTTGAAAATAAGCCATCTGCAATGGTTAGTTGGTCCAAGTTCCAGACTGGGATCAGATAATATGATATTAATATTTAATATGGGTTCAAAACCAATTTGAATGTATGGAATACAGCTATGGGGCTCAGCATCGAAATCTAGCGTAGAAAGAATTCAAAGGCTACAGTCAAAGATATTAAGAACAATATGCAAAGCTCCTTGGTATGTAAAAAATTCAATTATACATAGTAACCTAGAGATAAATACGGTGACCGAAGAGATAGAGAAAATGCAAACAAATTATGCGAAAAGATTAGCCAACCATCCTAATTCATTAGCAAAAAGTCTCCTAAAGCAAAAGTATCCTAGGCGGTTAAAGAGAAAGGATGTAAACCTGCATAAGGTCATATTCTGTTAGACCAATATCTCGAAAGTAACGTAAAATAAATATAAAGATGAACGTCGCCGAAGCTACCGACCAATGGCCATCGCGATGAACGGCACCAAGTCCCTGGCGTTCATAGTACAGGCTAGTGGAAATACCGTAAAATACAATAAACGTCGCCGAAGCGACCGACCAATGGCCATCGCGATGAACGGCACCAAGTCCCTGGCGTTCATAGTACAGGCTAGTGGAAATACCGTAAAATACAATAAACGTCGCCGAAGCGTCCGACCAACGGCCATCGCGATGAACGCACCTAGTCCCTGTTGTTCATCGCGCCAGCGCGAAGATAAACACCTCTACGATCACCATACTATGGCTATACATATAAATGTAAATGAAAACTTAAACTGATGTATTGTGGAACGATCTTCCGTCATCCCTTGTCAAGTTTGGTTTGGAGACAAACCGGTTTCGGCTAATATGCGCCATCTTCAGTGTCTTTTTTCGTTCTGAGTTATTTTGTGTAAGTTCGATAGTACTTATAGTAACTGACTTCCTTCGTTTGGTCACGTATTTCGTGTTCGTGTGATATGTTCGTGTGTTCGTACATGCGTGCGAGTCTGTGCGTTTAGGTATGTAAATCTATTTTTGTATCCTCATTAAACAGGCAGGTAAAAGTCCGTTATTGTTCTCTTGTGTGTTGTTTTGTTTATGTCGGTTTTCTGTCCTCTTTTCGGTATAATAGCTTAAGCGGTTCAAATAATGTATCTGATGCGTTGTTTATTTGTTCATTTATTATTTTACCTACGAATGTCTTCTGTTTGTATATCTCCATATTTTCTAATACGTTAAATCGTTTTCCCTTATGTTGTATGTGGAGAATTTTAGCTGTTTTTCCTATTTTCATGGGTGTACATTTGTTTTCTGCCATGTGGTTGGCGAAATTTGATTCCACTTTCGTTGATGATTTCCTTATTTTCTTATTGTAATCTCTTACGTGTTCTCGATATCTCGTCTTGATTTGGCGTCCTGTTTGTCCTATATAGCTATTTTGGCATTCGCAAGTCAATTTGTATACGCCTTGTTTGTCAAAGGGGTCTTCCTTGTTAATGTTGTTCCGTAGAAGTTTTTCCATGCTGTTCCTCGTTTTAAATGCTGCATTAATGTTATATTTTTGGAAAACTTTAGCCAACTTGTAAGATGTTGCTCCGGTATATGATAAGACTGCCCATTTCTTCTCTACATTTTCTTTGTTTTCCGATTTCTTTGAAATTATGTTTTTCTGTATTTTCTTCACCAAACTTTTTTGATATCCGTTGTTCTCCGCGATTGTGTATATTGCGTTGAGTTCCTTGTTGTAAGCTTCCTTTTCTAACGGGGTTCGTTCAAGTCGTGTTAATAAATGTCTGAAAGCGGCGTTCTTGTGTTGTTGAGGATGGCTAGATTTATTGTGTATTACTGTATCCGTTGCTGTGGGTTTTCTGTATATTTCGTAAGTAAATTCGTTAGTCTCTTTGTTTATTTTAATTGTGAAGTCTAAGTAGTTGATTTTTCCATTTTTCTCTGCATCCATGGTGAATTTTATATTTTTGTGTTGGCCGTTGAGGTATTCCAAAATTTTTTCTTTTTTATTTTCCGTTATGAGGCAGATGATGTCGTCTACATACCTGGCATAAAAATTTACCCCCAGATTTTCCGCCAGTTCTTCCATATAACTTTCCTCCAAATGTTGCATAAATACTTCCATAAGGATGGCTGATGTGGGGTTACCCATTCCCAGTCCGTGAGTTTGTCTGTATATTTTATTGTCAAATTTGAAATAATTCTGGTCTAGGGTTACTTTCAGTGTATTTACGATCTCTGTTGCAATAAGGGTATTCATTTAAGAGTATAAGTTTATAAAGTGTAAATTTCTATCAGTTTACACACACTGTTATATGAACGCACCTAATAATTTTTTTTCGCATCAGCTGTGCTATTGTCAAAATTTATTTAAAACTATATCTACATATATTAAAGACATATATTAAAATATGCCAAAAATAAGTGAGAAATCCAAATTAAAACGACTTTACAATGAAATTTTTGTAAATGACTTACTGATGCTAGAGGTTTCTGTTGCGCAAGGTTGCTTTTTTCGAGTTTACAGCGTTTACACACTGAAATGTGCGCGTAAATTTCTCAACCATGCGTAAATGATTTTCCATACAAAATTTGACAGTTCGTTTACAAACTTTATAAATTTACAAGTTTACACACTTTACGAGGCATTTATAAGGTTAAATGAATACCCTTAATGTCTCTGTCTAGCAACGTTGTATTTCCTTTGTCTGCTTTCGTTGCTATTATTTTATTCTCTCTTAGTTTTTTCCTCAATTCTTTTACCGTTTTATATTCATTTGCTACCTTTTTCTTTCCATCAGCTTTTATGGTCTTTTCGATTATGCGTCTGCATAGATGCCTTGCGTGCTCCTGTTCCTCGTTTGGTATTAGTGATATGGCCACCTCCGTGTCCGCAATGGTGTTCTCCACGTCTTTTTTCCTATCGTAGCTTTCGATGTTGTATTTCAAACCTTTTTATAGTAGCTGTGTTTCCTTGGCGTTGATTGGAAGATTTGTTAAGTTAACAAATCTTGGATGGAATGATGTTTTGTTCTGTTGTGAGCCTTTTTTGTTGTTGTTTTGTTTTGTGTCAAGGTCCTCCAGTTTTTTGTTGAGTTTTTTGTATTTGTGTTCCATGGCCCTTTTGATCTCCTCCTTTATAGTGTCTAACATTTCCATAAGGGAACTAACTGGGTTGTTTTCCATCAGCTCCAGGTGGATGCGTAGTAGTTCCTCATTTATGCGTTCCTTCTTTGCGTGTTGATCTGAGGAAGCTGTTCTCCGCTTTCCTTATAATTTTGTGTTTTTCCTCGCTGTTCACTTTGTGCCCTATTTGCGCATACGGAAGAATACCAAATGGCAATAAAGCGTGCAATAAAACAAGCAAGGAATATAATAGACAACAAGATGACCAACACTCTCACGGCAATGAATCCTTCGGCCCCGTCACTGATCGCACTACCTAAAATCCACAAAGCAGGAACACCTATGCGACTAATAGTAAACCATAAGTCGGCACCAGGAGACTATCAAAACACCTAAACAAGCTACTAACCGAGAAACTAGACCTATCCAATAAATACACAATCAAAAACACGACGGAACTAGTCAACAAAATGAACAACCTGAACGTACCCAAGGACTCAAAACTGGTATCCTTTGACGTGAAGGATCTATACCCTATACGAGCAAAGACATTGCAACAGAGATAGTAAATACGCTGAGAATAACCCTCGACCAGAATTATTTTAAATTTGACAATAAAATATACAAACAAACTCACGGACTAGGCATGGGTAGCCCCACATCAGCTATCCATATGGAAGTATTTATGCAACATTTGGAGGAAATTTACATGGAAGAACTGACGGCAAATTTGGGAGTAAATTTTTATGCCAGGTATGTAGATGACATCATCTGCATAATATCGGGAAATAAAGAAGAACAAATTTTGGAACACCTCAACAGCCAACACAAAAATATAAAATTCACTATGGACACAGAGAGAAATGGAAAAATCAACTACCTGGACCTAACAATTAAAATAAACAAAGAGACTAACAAATTTACTTACGAAATATACAGAAAACCCACAGCAACAGATACAATAATACACAATAAATCTAACCATCCTCAACAGCATAAGAACGCCGCTTTCAGACATTTATTAACACGACTTGAACGAACCCCGTTAGAAAAAGAAGCTTACAACAAAGAACTCAGCACAATATACACAATCGCAGAAAACAACGGATATCAAAAAAGTTATGTGAAGAAAATACAAAAAAACATAAATTCAAGAAAATCAGAAACCAAAGAAAAAGTAGAGAAGAAATGGGCAGTCTTATCATATACCGGAGCAACATCTTACAAGTTGGCTAAAGTTTTCCAAAAATATAACATTAATGCAGCATTTAAAACGAGGAACAGCGTGGAAAAACTTCTACGGAACAACATTAACATGGAAGACCCCTTTGACAAACAAGGCGGAAACAAATTGACTTGCGAATGCCAAAATAGCTATATAGGACAAACAGGACGCCAAATCAAGACGAGATATCGAGAACACGTAAGAGATTACAATAAGAAAATAAGGAAATCATCATCGAAAGTGGAATCAAATTTCGCCAACCACATGGCAGAAAACCAATGTACACCCATGAAAATAGGAAAAACAGCTAAAATTCTCCACATACAACATAAGGGAAAACGACTTAACGTATTAGAAAATATGGAGATATGCAAACAGAAGACATTCGTAGGTAAAATAATAAATGAACAAATAAACACCGCATCAGATACATTATTTGAACCGCTTAAGCTATTATACCGAAAAGAGGACAGAAAACCTAAAACCGACATAAACAAAACAACACACAAGAGGACAATAACGGACTTTTACCTGCATGTTTAATGAGGATACAAAAATAGATTTACATACCTAAACGCACAGACCCGCACGCACGCACGCATGCACGAACACACGAACATATCACACGAACACGAAGTACGTGACCAAACGAAGGAAGTCAGTTACTATAAGTACTTTCGAACTTACACAAAATAACTCAGAATGAAAAAAGACACTGAAGATGGCGCATATTAGCCGAAACCGGTTTGTCACCAAACTTGACAAGGGATGACGGAAGATCGTTCCACAATACATCATATTCCTACCCTGTCGGAAAAACAAGCAACCAAAAAGAAAACTTAAACTGTTTCTCCACTTTTAAGAGAAAAAAAAAAATTATAATAATAATAATAATAATAATATAAATGCAGTTCTAAACTCCGCGTCGAAATAAAGTGACGTGTTAAAGCAATCCCTTGAAAATGATCACCGTGGGTGATCGAAATATATCGGGAAAATAAAAATTTTGAAAAACATTTTGTTTCAATTGACCTGAAGCCAGCGAAGAAAAATTATTGACGTATATAGGTCGCCAAAAACAACTATATAATAATAATAATATAGTTTACAAATAATTAATTTGAGAAAATACTAAGAATTTCAGGTATAGGGGAGGGCTGGCATGAACCTGCTGAGGTCAAAACCATTTTTTACGGTTAGGGTTTTGAGATGACGTAATTTTGGGTTTTTTTTTGGTTACAACTTCAATAAAAAATTCTTTTCGCTGAAGTTACAAATACCCGCAAACCGTATCTACTCCGTTCGAAAGATAATTAAAGTACGCTTCTAACGACATACCACTTATAAATTAAATTATGTTACATACATTTTCTAAAATTTTTGCATATTTCCTTATAACTGACAACAACAGTGCTGTAAAAATTTTCACAATACAGCAACAGTCGACTATAATTTTTTGAAACTTAAGCCTGCCCAGTTGCTGTTCTACTGTAGAACGCTGTTTATTTTTTAATTTTCAAATGAAAATGAAATCCAATGGAAATGAAAAAAAAAAGTTGAAAATAATTTCAAACCCTGCTCAAAAGACTAAAATAATAACATATCTATCAATTTTAAAAATCGGATGTCAAATAACAAAGTTGCAAAAAAAAAAAGTTAGAGTCTCAACATAAGCTAAATATCTTGGGGCGGACTTTAACAGCTGCTTTCGTTTCCACATGGTTGGGTAATCCAACCGAGTTTTTCGTCCATAAAATATTTTTTTTTTCACTTGGATAAAATATCCAATAATAAAGTATTCATCGTGTTTGCAATAAAACAGTCTAATTCTTGAATAAAAGTTTCCTGATTTTTAAAACTTCTTATAAAACCGCTAAATTGAAAATCAAGTTTTGTAAAAAAATTATTCTCCTAAATAGCACTTTAGAAACCAAATTTTTTTTTTATTATTTTTATTTAGTGCACGAAATAGGTTATATATTTTTCTAAAAAAAAAAAAAAAAATCTACGATGAAAACCCCCCACGAAAAAAATTCCTGGGTACGGCCCTGGTGTGAAGCATAACAATTAGTCATTTATGTAATTTTCTTTGCTGTATTATCTAGAAGTCTGATTGCGTTCCGTCAATGAATTTGATTTAGAGCTCTCGCTTTTTTTTAACATTTTCGAGTAGCCCGAATAACACTCCTTTGTTTGCTTATTACCCGTATGTTTGAAGTTTGTTTTTTCTCGTTTATTTTTTTTGTTGTCTTCATATCGACGGCTGAGAATAAGATCGCCCTATTTCAAAAATTGTTTCAAGAACGCCCTATTTGAAAAAATGTTTCAATAACGTCCTATTTCAGATTTTGCTTCAAGAACGCCCTATTTGAAAATTTGTTTCAATAACGTCCTATTTCAGATTTTGCTTCAAAAACGCCCTATTTCAGAGAAAATTCAATATATATTTCTCTGAAATAGGGCGTTTTTGAATAATTGTCTGAAATAGGAAGTTATTGAAACAAATTCTGAAATAGGGCGTTCTTCAAGCAAAATCTGAAATAGGACGTTATTCAAACAATTTTTGGAATAGGGCGTTTTTGAAACTATTTTGAAATAGGGCGATCTTATTCTCAGCAGTCGATATGTATTTTTTTATCCTTGTTTTCCTGATACACATTTTTTTGTTTGTACACTCAGAGAAAAGGAATTAAAAATAAAATTTTTATTTTTATAATGCCCGATTTAAACCGTCATTTTTATTTTAAAAATGAAAATTTTTAAATTACAAATTAAATTTTTGAAATTAAAATGTATTTAGGATTTAAAAATAAACATGTTTAAATTAAATAAAAGCGTGTTAAAAAAATGAAAATTAATGGAATAAAAACGAAAGTAAAATAAAAATAAATATTTTTAAACTTAAGATATTTTTTCTTGATAGATATCAAAACGTGTTTAAAAATAATATAAATACAAAACATTTTTAAATTTAAAAATCTTTATTTTTATTTTAAGCACTATGAGATTTTGAACCAAAAACTTTAGCTTTTATTCCATTAATTTTAATTTTTAATTTAAAAATGTTTCTTTTTAAATCCTAAACACATTTAATTTAAAAAATTTTATTTTTTAAATAAAAATGACAGTTTAAAACGTGCATTATAAAAATAAAAATTTTATTTTTGATTCCTTTTCTCTGAATATAAGCTCGAATGTTGGTACAGGAATTTGAAAAACGGGCTTCAAACAAACACGATCTGTTCGAATTGCTCGATACCCGGGTATCTAGAGCTCTACTTCGATTAAATTCGGTTTGCATATTTGGTTTGTTGTTTATATTCATAACATATGAAACTGAATGTATTGCATTAAATCGAGAAAATGAGGATGATGAAGAATTTTTAAGTTTTTATATACAATGGATATTATGAAGATATGTAGGTGCATATGTTTTGGACTTTTGGTATTTTAGCTGTAGCTACTTTTGGTCAGCATATTAACAAGCCTGGCTAAGTCGAAAGTAAATTCAAGTTTTTTACCATCAGAATTATCTGAAAAAGAAGAGGAGAAATTATTAGAATAAATTGGGAAGAACTCGAATTGATTGATGACGCCAAACATATAGGGAAATCTCACACGAAAGCGCGGAGGTATTTTTAGTTTCCTTATACCGACGGAAATTTTAGTAGAAGCAAGTGTATTTGCTTATTATCTAATATCTAAAAAAATGGTTGCTTTAGTGTTTGAAAAACTGAGGTCCCATTACCAAAAGTCGTGAAATTTTATTTGATTTTGATTTCCGTCGCTTTTTAAAATTATCTTGATATTTTGCCAATAGTCGCGAAATATCACTCAATGCTTTTATAATCTGGTATTTGATCTTTATATTTGCATGTACATGCACATGTAAGAAATTACGTGCATAAGTATGTACATGCAAACGAAAATCAAATCAAATATGCATATGGCTGTGAATACTGAATGCCGAAGCCAGCTTCACATTCGCATACAAATTTAAAAAATAAAAAAAGTGCTTTGCTAGTCTTTTTTAAATTTAAGTCTGAAAATAAGCAATTGATTTCTCCTTAGAGAAAGCGAGAAAACAAGCTATGTTATTCTGTTTTGAAAGCCAGGTAAAAGCTAATGTGTGGAAACGTTAAAGCATGTTAACTGTGCTGTGATTGGCTGTGCAAACAAAATACTCATTGTGAGGTCAAAGAACGTAAATCTATTTACGTTCTTTGGTGAGGTGGATTGGTGGTGTATTTGCGCTATTTTCTTAGAATACTTTTACTTATATTATTGAGTACTAAAATAGTAAACACATTTAAAACGTAAAATAGCCAGATTTTAAAGAAATTCGTAAAATGAAATGAACGAAAATATGTACGCAAGCCGGGCTTCTCGGCTTGTATGAAGCGCCCGCCTCTGATATGTATATGTAAAAAGATTTTGCCAACTTTATTATTTGTAGCATTGGAAACAAATAATTTATTGTATTAGTCTGTAAGATTTGCGAAATTATTGTTATTTTCTAAACAAGAAAGATTCAATAAAAACAAATATGAAGAAAAAAAATTTATTGAACCTAATAATTAATGATATCAAGCATTTTACCAAAATTCGGAAATAGAAGATAATGCAGCCTATGTGAACGCGCATCGATCCCTCTAACTCTTGTTTCATTATTCAACACATTGTGGCATGGGTTAACGTTGACCAATCGAGCAAATATTTAACGGGTAATATTTTCTTCGTAAAAGAAACAATTTCAGAGGGTAACGTCTCAAAAAAGAAAAAAAAAATTTTTTCCATAGGCGTAAGGGCCACTCTAATATACATGCATATCTGAGGTCAAACTAGAAATAATTTTCCAATTTTCATTTCTGTTGTAAAAGAAAAATGATTGTTCATAATATTAGGAAAATACTTACCTTTCCAGATATTGTAAATAAATTGAAAAATAAAGTGAAATTCAAAAAACCAAAACATTTTAATGTTAATCGAACCTACCATTTGCACGCAAAACGAATCGAATCCGTTTGTATCATTTATACGGATTGCTTTACGTTTGGTCGTATATACATATGTATGTATCTTCGTGTCATTTCCCTGCAAAAAATGCGATCACTCCGGGATACATCCGGGACAACTCGCAAGGGAGCATGCGATTACTACCCATTTGTATCTCTTTATATGGGTTGAAGTGTTCTCTTTTGTTTGAGCATGTCCTATGAAGAGACTAATTGTACCCAGTTTGTACCCGAACGGGTAGCAAAAGCGCACAATTGTACCCGTTTTGTACCCGAACAGGTAGCAAATGCGACACATCCATTTGTGCGACTAATTGTACCCGTTTGATACCCTTTCGGGTACAATTCGTCTACAATTAGTATACATATGTACCCGTTCGGGTACAATTGGGAACAATTGTAGACTAATTGTACCCGAAAGAGAGCGCTCCCGGACAAATCTTTTTAGAGACTCGTCGCACACTTTTTTACAGGGTTCTTTGCTTATGTAAATATGTACGTAGATATGTGTTGTTCTCGTTGTTTTGTCTTCTGCTTTACCGATTGCTTGTGGCGACCAACCATGCGCATGACTCTTTTTTCAAAAATTGATACTATTCTTTATAATATTTTTGTTATTTAAAAAGAGAATTTATTAATTTTTTGAATGCAGAACTTTAGTAAAAGGTTCAAAGTTTCATTTCCAAGAAGAAATATTTAAATCGGTTGATCCGGTTTTGATTTATGGCCGTATAAAGCTAATTTTGGTTGGATTTTTACACATTTTTACATAAATTTACGCTGTTTGACCAAAAATTTAAATAAAAACTATTTGACTACTCGATCGGAGCACAATTACATGTTACTGCCAAATATTATCAAAATTGGTTCAGTAGTTTAAAAGTTTATCCCGCACAAAGAATGTTACATGAGATTTTTATATATATAGATATTATTATTATTATTATTATTATTATTATTATTATTATTATTATTATTATTATTATTATTATTATTATTATTATTATTGTGTGGCCGCTGTGGTGCAGTGGGTAGAGTGCTCGCCTGCTATGCCAGAGGTCTCGGGTTCAAACCACGGTCCGAGCCAAACACCAAAGACAATTTTTCTAATTAGTAAAAATCCAATTATTGGGTTTTTTAAGAGCAGCGGTCACCTCTCGGCAGTGGGCGGCATACCCTCCGAGAGTATTTCTGCCATGAAAAAGCTTCTCACAAAAATGCATTCGCCGTTCGGAGCCGGCATAAAACTGTAGGTCCACCCAATTAGTAGGAAAAAACAAAAAGGAGCACACCTCGAATTGGGAGAGAAGCTCGGCCATAAAACTCGTCAGAGTTATAATAGCACCATTGTATTGTATTATTATTATTATTATTATTATTATTATTATTATTATTATTATTATTATTATTATTATTTTTTTTTATTTTTTTTTTTTTTTTTCTCAAAATTGGATGAACAGATCGTAGAGGTGTATGTCTTCCCGCGGGCTGGCGCAATGAACGACAGGGACTGGGTGACGTGCGTCGCGATGGCCATTGGTCGGGCGCTTCGGCGACGTTTATTGTATTTTACGGTATTTCCGCTAGCCTGTGCGATGAACGACAGGTACTACGTGACGTTCATCCCCATGGCCGTTGGACGGTCGCTTCGGCGACATTCATCATTATCTGAAGTTACTCTCGAGATATTGGTCTAACAGAATATGACCAGTGGTGCCAGATTGAGGGAAATTTCTCTTTTTGAGGGATATATCACTGCAAAATTTTTAAAGAGGGAAAAAGGGACATTTTGTTGTCGTCCATATAAAAAAAGGGATTTTGTGGTTGCAGAACTGTTTACATACCTACATATGTATAATTTATAGTATATCTTAAATTAAGCACCTCTCACACTGAAAAACCCCCATTCAGTGTATGATCACACACGCCTTCGCGTTAACTTATGCAATGCAAAAAGGAGTCGGTTACATACATGCGTACAAGTAAGCATACAGTGAAGTACACTGCGTATACGTAACTTGTTTTCATAAATACATATATACAGGTGAAACTAATAAAAGCGTGGTAATAATCGCCACTCTTAGGTAATTTATTTTTCATTGTGCACATTCGTACTGTATTGTTAATAATCGAAAGAATTTGGAGAATTGGGAGCCACTTAAAAGCTATTTTCGCCTGGCCTCATTTGAAGATAAGCGTAAAAAAGCAGAAACTATTTATGAAGAATTGGAAAGAACGAAACAAGGCTTATTTTAGATTTTTGAAGTACGTTGTTAAATTTTTCAATGAATTTAACGCATTGTTCCAAAGCAGAAATGTACTTATACACCGACTAGGGGAAGAAGCTGAGACACTTGTGTTGAAAATTGCAAGAAATTTCTTAAAACCCGACTTTTTTACAATTCCGTTCGAATTACAGCTAAAAGTTTTGGAACTTCCAACTCCATATTTACTTGAAATTGTACTAACGTTACCCCAACGTTACCCCATTCAAATGCTGAATCAGAAAGAATATTTTCAATTGTAACGGATGTTAAATGTAAAAAGCGAAACAAACTTTATAGTGATATGTTAAATAGTATAACTAAAGTATGAATAGCCTTTCAATATAAAAATATCAATTGCTCCAACTTAAAAATCAACAATGCACAATGCAAATAACTTGTACAACTGATACCTTTAGCTATTAAAAAAACTGTATTTGCCTGTTATATATTCTTATATTACTGAAATAAATGCTATAAATTCGGTGGGAATTTTGTGGGATTTTCTTATTTAAAATGTGGGATATTAGGGATTTTTTTCCAATTCCTGTGGGAATTTTAGCTGAGATTATCTGGCATCACTGAATGTGACCTTGTGCACAATTGAGGTTTACATCCTTTCTTTTTAACCGCCTAGGATAGCTTTGCTTTAGGAGACTTTTTGCTACTGAATTAGGATGGTTGGCTAATCTTTTCACATAATTTGCTTGCATTTTCTCTATCTCTTCGGCAACCGTATTTATCTTTAGGTTACTATGTATAATTGAATTTTTTACATACCAAGGCGCTTTGCATATTGTTCTTAATATCTTGGACTGCAGCCTTTGAACTCTTTCTACGCTTGATTTCGATGCTGAGCCCCATAGTTGAATTCCATACATCCAAATTGGTTTTAAAACCATATTAAATATTAATATCTTATTATCTAAGCCCAGTCTGGATCTTGGACCAATTAACCATTGCAGATGGCTTATTTTCAACTTGGATTGCAAAATCCTTTTGTCAATGGGATTTTTCCAAGTCATTCTTCTATCCAGTGTGACTCCAAGGTACGTAACGAAGTCTTTCTGAGTTATTATTTTCCCATTTATTGAGACTGATGGGCATGTGTCTTTTTTTAGGCTAAAAGTTACTTGTACACATTTAGATTCGTTAATTCTCCATGTAGCACATATGTAGATTTTCAAGTTTTATGCGGCCAAAAATATTTTATTGCCTACATCTATTCCAAATTGCTTGTTTAATACAAAATTTTAATAATTTGTGTTAAAAGTCGATTTTATTGAAAAATATATACAGTGACTCCACAAAATATCATACGCCAGAGTTTTTAAATTTATTTCAAAGAGTTCTGTCGAAAATATTACGTTCTTATTTTCGTTTCAAAATATAGACAATTTTTCAATAAAAATCGTTTTAAGCAGGATTTCCGAGCTTATGGAAAAAATCCGAAAAATCGTAGAAATTGCTAAAAGTGGATTAAAATTTCAAAGCGCGGCCAGAATTTATAGAAGATTTTTAGGGGATTTCTAAGTGTACTGTTATGTAGCCAACCAATTTTAGTGTAAAAAATTAAATTCTCAATGCTGTGAAAAGTTCCGTCGATTTTATAAGTTTTTTTCTGTATGGAGCTTGCCTTATATGTACGTGAGACCGTTCCAATTAAAATTTCGGAAAAGCTAATGAAAATGTTCAAAAAGTTGAATGTTGCATATTAATAACTCTTTGGTTGCTTGTTTTTCCGACAGGGTAGGAATATGATGTATTGTGGAACGATTTTCCGTCATCCCTTGTCAAGTTTGGTTTGGAGACAAACCGGTTTCGGCTAATATGCGCCATCTTCAGTGTCTTCTTTCGAAACTTGACAAGGGATGACGGAAAATCGTTCCACAATACATTGCATATTAATATTAAAATTTAATGAGCTGCAAAATTGCATACTCAAAAATCTTCTAAAAAAATGTAGCTTTAGTATTCTTAGCCCCTTTTTATGATAAGTATTTCCTTGACTTTGAAAAATTGGAAATACTAAAAATACTGCCTAAAAAGTTAACAATAATCGGTCATAAATATCGCGGTTACTTTCGAGCATCACCTACATTAACCAAGATATGCGTTAGAAATATAAACATTAAAATCAAATAAAAAAAAAAGAAAATTATTGTAGGTACATATGAAAACCCTGTATCTAGTAGCGAAGTGCGGCTTTGAGCGACGTAATTTTTCGCCGGAAAAATACTAATTGTACTAGATATCATGTCCGAGGGTTGATTTGACTGAGTGTGACAGAGCAATATAACAAAATCAATTTTGAACACAAAAAAGAGTGAAATTTTTTTTTAAAATATCCCAAATTTAAAAGCTTAAAACTATAAACTTAGAATTATTGAAAATCAAGGATATTATTGAAAAGTGTTAATAATTACTTGAAGATTTAGGATCCATCACGATTACTTAAATGAAATGCTTTAAATAATTAATATTCACGTTCAAACTAGCACTTAAAAATATGTAAAAAAATTTAAAATATTAACTTTAGATATGCTAAGTTTCGACCATCTGGGAGCAAGTGCAGAGTATGGGGTCGTGAAAAAAGCGATGAATTATTGTTCCCAGTCTATTTCCAATATGTGGGTATGTTCTTTTCTGTAGTTGTAACAACTTCACAAAATTCAATTTTGGCCGCATAAAACATGAAAATCTACCTATGTGCGTAGTAAGCCATTCTTCTAAAGATTTTATGTGTCTCTACAATTGGATACTAGCAGTTGTGGGATTTGCGTGCACACTAGATAGGGTTGGTCCCCATACGAAAAAACAAGTTGTAAAAGTCCGCCCCTAAATTTGAAGCTTATGTTGAGAGGGTTAAGGGACACAAAAAAAAATTTTTTTTTGATCCCGCGAAATACCGCCGAAATAGTTTTTTTATTGTAACTTTGTTATTTTTTATCCGATTTTTTAAATTTATACGTCATTATTTTCGTATTTTGCAGCTCTACACTTCCTTCTAATGCTCTTTTGAGCTCTGAAGTCGTTTTCACATAGTTGGGTTAGCTAACTTATTTGTATGTCCATGAATTATCCTCTTTGTGTTGCCAAATGAAAGTGCTTCAAAATTCTTGACAATGTTGCCTTTAAAGGGTTTTACTAAATTAATAAACAAAGAAGTTACGTCACTACGAATATTTAATGTACCTATTATTTAACTCATTCCTTTTAACCAATTCAGGGTATGTAAAGTTGTGAAAGTCCACCCCTAAATTTGAAGCTTATATTGAGAGGATTAAGGGACAAACAAAATTTTTTTTCTGATCCCGCGAAATTCTGCCGAAATGGTTTTTTTCTTGTAACTTTGTTATTTATCATCCGATTTTTAAAATTGATACGTCATTATTTTCGTATTTCGAAGCTCTATATTTTCTTCTAATGTCCTTTTGCACTCTGAAGTCAAATAACAAAGTTATAATAAAAAAAACTATTTCGGCGGTATTTCGCGGGATCAGAAAAAAATAAAAATTGTTTCTTTAATCCTCTCAATATAAGCTTCAAATTTAGGGTCAGACTTTTAAAACTTTACATATACTGAATTGCTTAAAAAAATTAGTTAAATAATTGCTACGTTAAATAACATCTTTGTGACGTAACTTCTTTGTTTATCAATTTAGTAAAACCGTTTCAAGGCAACATTGTCATGAATTTTGAAGCACTTTCATTTGGCAAAACAAAGAGGATAATTCATGGACATACAAATAAAAATCGGATGATAAATAACAAAGTTACTAGAAAAAATCAATTTCGGCGGTATTTCGCGGGGTCGAAATTTTTTTTTTTTTGTATCCCTTAACCCTCTCAACATAAGCTTCAAATTTAGGGGCCGACTTGTACAAGATTTTTTTTCGACCCTATCTAGTGCACACTCAGTATAGCCGTATCATCTGCGAAGGTGGACGTGACAAGGCTCGCGTTAGTTGACAGATCTACTTACTTAATTAGCACGTAACCGTCTAGACGATTTTGGCCGAATCCAACATAGCGCGCCAGCTATTTCTGTTTCGTGCCGCGTGGCGCCATTTGGGAATACCTAGGGAGCCAGCATCACTGTCCACCTGATCTTCCCAACGCAGTGGAGGTCTCCCCCTTCTTCTGGCGTTCAGCGGGTTTCGACAGAAATACTTTCTTGGTCGGAGCATCTTCGTCCATTCTCACGACATGACCTGCCCAGCGGAGCCGCTGAATCTTTATTCGCTGAACAATATCGATGTCTGCGTAAAGCTCGTACAGCTCATTGTTAAATCTCCGTCGACACTCGCCCTCGGCAACGCGCAAAGGTCCATAAATCCTCCGAAGAACTTTCCTCTCGAATACTCCAAGCGCCATCTCATCTGCTTTTGATATAGTCCATGCTTCTGCGCCGTACATGAGGACTGGAACGATGAGTGTCCTGTAGAGTGTGATTTTGGTTCGTCGAGAGAGGACTTTACTTTTCAATTGCCTACTTAGTCCAAAGTAGCATTTATTGGCAAGAGTGATTCTTCCTTGGATTTCAGTGCAGACATTATTTTTATAGTTGACAGATCGCTTGTGTAAATTAAGTATAATACAGGCCCTAGAACGCTACCTTGTGGAACTCCAGCAGAAATTGGATGACTTTCGGTTGTAAAACATTTGTGCCTTACTCGAAATTTTCTACCTGTTAAAAAGCTTTCTAGGATCCCGCAGAGATTAGAAGGAAGTGTTTGTTTTATTTTATGCAAGAGCCCTTCTAGTCATACTTTATCGAAAGCTTGTGCCACATCTAGGAATAGGGCAGTGCAATATCGTTTGGTTTCAAAAGTTGACCTTATTTCTATGCACTTGTTCTATAATACCGTGCTGCTCTCTAAATCCGAACTGGTGACTTGGTATGGTTTCGTGCAGTTCTAAGATGGGCTGAATTTTTCTCAGCAATAATTTTTCGAATAGTTTGGAAAAGATTAAGCTTATTGGCCTGTAGGAGCTTACTATTGTCGGGTCTTTGCCTGGTTTTGGTATCATGATGATTTCAGATAGTTTCCATGGATTAGGAAAGTGACATAATAGGAGGATAGTATTGAAGATGTATAGGTAGGTTTTTACAAAATTCATATAATTTTGTTTTAAAATCTTAAATCTCGCTACAATTTTTTATATCTTTATTTGAGATCTACTCAATGTAGTTATAACATAATTTGTCTGACAGAAACTTGGCTTAAACCTCATGTTTATAACTCCGAAATTTTTAGTAAAGAGTATCAAGTTTTCAGAAATGATCACTTAAACAGTCGGTGGTGGTATTCTGTTCGCCATTCATTCTGCAATACCATCTGAAGATATCGATGTACATACTCCCGATGGTATGGAATTCAAATGCATCCGTATTAAAGTTGGTAAGGGATCCAATCTTCCACAAGTCTCATGGAAGATTGTTGATAACAACATCGAAGGTTAGCGGCAATAATTTTTTGGATGAAATGTCTGAGCTCTGCTTGCAGCAAATTAATCTTCACTGTAATAAATTAGGAAAATTGCTGGATTTGATGTTTGTTGATAATACTTCTGTTTTCTCTGTTAAACGATGCCCGCCGCTTGTTTTGCCTTCAGAGACTTTTATCATCCATCTTTCGAAATTTTCTATGAATTTATGACGATTGTAATAATGAACTTACTATTGCCTGTTCTCGGTTTAATTTCGCTAAGGCCAACTACAAAAAGCTTATTAAAGAACTTTCTAAACAAGAGTGGCCACATTATGATGGTGATGTTGAACAATGCGTTTTGCACTTCAATAATATCATCTACGATCTATTTGATAAATTTATTCCTAAACTACCTTGGTTCACTAAGGAACTTAAGGTTCTTAAAATAAAAAATCTCTTTTTTTTAAATCGTATAAGAAGACTGTTTTGCAAGCAAATTATCTGCGATACTCTGCCCTTCGTCAAACATTTTGTTTTGAATAAAAAGTGCTACAATTCTTACATTACGAAAATAAAAAAGAACTTAATTTCTGATCCTAAGTCATTTTATAAACTCGTTAACTCTAAACGTAAAGTAGATGGATTTCCATCAGCTTTGCGTTTTCGAGATAACGTCTCCAGTGATAACCAAGTAATTGCGATTTTTTTCACAGTTTTTTAAATCCAATTACGCTAAAATCAATACCTCATTACAAAAATATCCGTACATACTTTCCAACTATAACCTAATCAATACTTCAAGAATTACTCCGGAAGATGTTTTAATGCATCTCTAATCTCTAAAAATATCTTTTAAACCTGGCCCAGATTCGATTCCAACATGTTTCTTAAAAAATGTACTAAATGTACTTTTATCTCCCGTTAACGAACTTATTCAACCTTTCTTTAAAATCCGGCACTTTCCCAGCAACTTGGAAGGAATCCTTCATTATCCCTCTCCATTAGTGATGGTAGATACTTTTTTGGAAATTCCCTACAGAGGAAGAAAAAAATCCCTGCCTTTCCCAACGCCTGTTTCAAATTTTCCTACAATGAATTAAATGCACGGCAGTGAATGAATAAAGTATCCTATACTAGTTTAGTTAAACAACTAGCATGCTATGGTTTTCATTCACAATTTATGCAATGGATTAAGTCATATCTTTCTAACAGGCGGTGTGTAGTCACTGTTGACGGAGTTTCTTCTTTTATTGCATCTTCCGGTGTTCCTAAAGGAAGTATTTTAGGTTCATTACTTTTCATTTTATTTATCAATGATGTTAGTAAATGCTTTTCATTTGCTAATTTTTTGCTATATGCAGATTTAAAATTTTTTACTTCTAGTAAAGATCTGAGTGATATGGAAAGATTTCAAAGTGAACTTGATAATTTGCATCTCTGGTGTACTAAAAATCAACTTCCCTTGAATAATAGAAAATGCTTCAAAATAACTTTTGCAAAAATTCATAATACTTTATCGACAAATTACTGTATTTCTTATACCACTGTTAGATAGTATTGAGGAAACTACAGATCTTGGTATTATTTTTCATCAAACTTTACATTTAATAGCGATATTGACCACATAGTTAGGAAATCATACTCTACTTTAGGCTTTGTCAGAAGGAACTGTGGAAAATTTTCTGATTCATACACCCTTAAATTGCTATACACATATTTTATTCGTTCTGTTCTGGAATACGGAACATTTATTTGGAGACCGTATCGTAATAATTCTGTTAACCGTATTGAGCGCGTTCAGAAAACTTTCTTAAAATTCGCTTTGCGATCACTGATTTTTGTGAGCTTTAGCCTCCCTACAACGCTCGCCTACTTTTAATAAGCCTTAAGTCTTTATATTTAATATTATCAATGGCTTTGTAGATTGTAGTTTTCTTTTAAACTGTATTAATTTCAATATTCCCCAGCGAAGTCTACGAGTGCACTTGCCTTTTTATACTGTGAATTGCAAAACGGACTATGCACGTAATGCGCCAATTGCACGCACACTTAATGAACTAAATAAGATCACGAACTCTTTCTCAATTGATTTTGCCTTAGGAAAACTTAAGTTTATTAATGTTTTAACTTCTTATTTTAAAACGTAAAATTTTTTATATGATGATTTTTAAGTATTTTATTCGAAAATTTCTAATATTATTTAATGCCTATAGTCTGTAAGAAATTGTATTTCAAAGACTAATCAATAAACAAATACAAATACAAAATTGGGCGTGGTCATCAACCGATTTTTGGTAATTTTTCGTTCAAACATTTGCCTAAGTACAGTACGCGTACCAAATTTCATCAATATGTCTGTTATAGTTTCTGAGTTATGACTTAAAAAACTTGCAAATTTTGTCCTTTAATAAGTGGGCGTGGTGCCACCCATTTTCGAAAATTTCACCATAATACGTGGCACACTGGGGCCGAGCGTGCTCAAAATTTAGTTTTTAAATAATGAGCTTTTCGAAAAAATAAAAACGCAGTATTGTTCCCTATAAAATTCTACACTTCTGGCCCAATTTTCAGCTTTCTCTCGTTTTTCAGTTGGGAGTTATCCATAAACAAACATGGCAAATTTTCCAAAAAATTATTTTTTTCAAAGCGAGAAATTTAAATTTGTATTTGAAATAGTTGGTGTAAGAGAAGGATATAAAATTTTATTATTCTGCTTTTTCTATAACATTAAGTGAAGCTTATATAATCGATTAGTTTTTTTTTTGGATCTAGATGTTTTAAAAAATTATTTTTTAGTATAAAACTAAACGTACCTCTATTTTTAAATATTTTTTTCAAAATGGATTTTTTTTAATTTGCGCAAAAACGTAGCAAATGTAAAAATGCAGCAGTAAAATATGGTCCTTTGTGACAAAGAATCCGAGTTCAGAACCAAAAGCAAAGTGCGCATTTAAAAAAAAGTGAGTTTAAAAATTGCATTCGAATTTTAGTTAAAAAAACACCTATATCTGGTTGAATTTGATTCTGTTCTATCTTAAATTTAGATGATCCATTATTTACTGGTTAGTTTAATTACAAATTGTGTCTAAGGTTACTTGTGAAGCCAGCTTTCTTTAATTTAGACTTGTAAGTTGTATTATAATATGAGTTCTTTGAAGTACAAGTTGTGTTACTCAAGTTATGTTAGGCATGAAAATGTGTGGGGAAATACGTGTTCTGCTTAAAACGCTAACGGTGAAACTAATTCCCATATAAATATACTTGTGACAACAGAAAACTTTTAATATCTAGAAACAAGAAAATTGGACAAAACCATTTTTGTATACTTACATATGTATGTACCTGCACCTGCATATTTCATCAATGGGTTAATACATAGCCGCTAATGGGTTAATATAATACACATTGGCTATTTTTGTACAGACATACTAATTGTGATTTAAATAATTTGGTTACAGATCTTAAAAAAATGGTCACCAAGGGGTTAATTCATGACCGTTAATAGGTTAAGATTCAAAAGATTACTCGTTTTAGTGTAGATACAACTAATATGATGTAAATATTTTGATCTAAGAATTAAGTGAAAAAATTTGGGTTAAAAATGGGTTAATGCGTGGTCGCTAGGGTTAAAATTCGATATACCGATTCTAATTCAAGAAAATTAAACTCGAAACTAAAATAAAAAACATAGGTCACCAACGGGTTAACTCATGATCGTCAATGGGTTAAGATGCTATAGATTAACTGCTTTAGTGCAGATAAAGCGATTCTGATGTAAAAAAGTAGATTTTAGAATTTTGAGCGTCCCCATATATATAAGTGGCCCCAGTGTGCGTGGGTGAAATTTTATCACTCCAGCTATATTAGTGAATGAGATACCAAATTTCCGATAGACATATACTATATAGGGAAAGTGGGCGTAGTCTGCGCCAATTTTCAATACCAACCGTCTCAGTCTGGATTAGTGATGAGCGATATATCGCAAACGGTGATTTTTCACTGTGAATAAAAAATCACAAATCGCAATTGCGATCACTTTTTCAAAATAGCAGTTCACTACTTATTGGCAACTGCTATCGATGTAGCAAGTAAGCAGTTCACCTATGTGAATCGCAATCGCAAAAGCATTATAAATTTCTTTTTGTTTACACTTTTGAGCAGACCACATACGTACATATATAGAAATATAAGAAAAAAAAATTATTGAATTTACAATTTGTCGTTGAAAAATATTTACAAACAGCGATATTACTGCGGAATACGTTGTTATTGCTATCATTTTGTTAACATAAAATAAAGACAGGTCGCTCAGAAAACGCAAAATTAATCTCTACCGGTAACTGATGATTTTATACCAGTCCATGCAATCGCAATAGCAGTTTAAAATCACAGTGATTTAAAAATAGCAATCACCGAAATCACAGATATCGAAAAATCGCAGTTTCGCTCATCTCTAGTCTGGATACCAACTTGCATTCCAAATTTCATCAAAATATTTAAATTTTTGCGCGAGTTAGAGTGCGTACAGGCGGACATGGCTCAATAAATTTCTCTTTTCATTCTGATAATTTTGATATACATATATAAGTCTATATCTGTCTCGATTATTTCATGGCGTTACCATCCACCATTATGAAATCAAAATTATAATACTCTGTGTACTAGTACAGCTGAGTATAAAAACCAGAAATTAAAGCTTGCCATAAATGTGATTTACTAAATATGAAACTAGAAGTCGAGTGGAATTATATAGGCTATATTCTCAAAATTCTGGTTCAGATATATGTCTAAGTACCTACACACTTTTAGGCGGATGAAAATCCCAAACAAAGAACCAAAAATTTATACATGCCATTAATGTTATGTACTGAAGATGAAAATAGATATATATATATATATATATATGATCATCATCATGAAGCTGCTGAATTAGGGTATGCCAACCCTTTTATACCCGACTTTACTTCACTTAAACTTCATGAGCTCATACAAGTATTATTAGATTTTTAATCAGAATGCGTTTTTGAAAACCGCATTAAATTATGCCGCCTCCTGTGTGATTGAATTAAAATAAATGTCCGCTATCAGAATGAATATAGGGCGAGAAGTTGAAGATTCGTGAGAAAAAAGAAAATGTTCAATTTAGGCCGCGATATTACCTTCCCTGGAGACTTACGTACGGGTTGACATAAATTATTTTCTTGTGCAAAATCACAACTTTTTTCATACATAAAACTTGAAATTCTTGAGTTGCGCGGTTTTTGGTGTAGGTTCATTCAGTTTATCCAATTTTCTTCAGTTTACTTTAAAACACCATATTTTCACATTCCAGTGCCGGAGGGAGGATCTGACAAGGTTTTTAAAGAAGTAAACAGGTTCTTGCTGCAGGATCGAGGCAAAGAATGAACTGTGCAAAAACAGACATATAAGTAGGCTGCGCTGCTCTGCCTCGCACGACTGCGACGCTCACTGAACACGGCAAGTGATCAACGAATCTGTCTATGCTTGCGCTTTTTTGAGTTTTTCGAAAATTTAAAACCGGAAAAAAGGTATTAAACTCTTGGAAATGTGCAAAAAAGAATATCATTCTCGATACTGTACCATTTAGGACATTTAAAAAAAATTATTATTAAAATCGGTCCAGTACTTTTAGTTTTCGCATTGCATACATTTTCCATACAGTTAATTTTATATAATTATAGCATATCGACCCCTTTGTGCGAATTTATCGTAATGGACAAAAGCAAATTTTACAGGGGAGCATTTCTTTTTTTTTTTTGCTTTTTTACTGTTTTTTATTGGTATATTTAAATGAAATTGAACACGCGATTAGATACATATTTTTTTCTTGAAAAAATTTACAGTTTGCGAAAAATCATGATTTTGTCCCTTACGATAATTTCGCTCTCAATGTTTTATGAGCGTATTTGATAAATGTCCCTTACGATAATATTTAAAAAAGGTTGTGTATGACCAGCGTTGCGTGATTCGAATCAATTTTGATTTAAAATCAACTTTCAAATAAAGAATCAACTTGATTCGTGATTCAAACTATTTTCAAATCAAAGATAATTTTTATTTGTGATTCATTTTTCAAAAGAATCAAAAATACCCTCTGATTGGTGATTCAAACTGTTTTCAAATCAAAGATAAATTTGATTTGTGATTCTTTTCTCAAAAGAATCAAAAATACCCCTTGATTCGTGATTCAAACCATTTTCAAATCAAAGATAAATTTGATTTGTGATTCATTTCTCAAAAGAATCAAAAATCTTTTTTGATTCTTGATTCAAAAAATATCTTTGATTCGAATCAAAAATTTTATTCGAATCAAAAATTTTATTCGAATCAAAAATTTGATTCGAATCAAAAATTTTATTCGAATCAATAATTTGATTCGAATCAAAAATTTATTTAGAATCAAAAATACTGTAGCATATCAGAAATATTCAAGTACATTCTCGGTAACTTAAAACACAAAAATGTATAAAATGCACCAAAAGTGCAACAACGGCCAAATTGTATGCTGACGCCAAATATGTACATATGTATGTACATATATACATATTTCTGATTGTCGTCTTTACGTTTGTGCTACGCCGTACGTACATACATACATACATATGTATTTATGTGCATAGGCACTTGGGTGCATACGCTGCAAAAATCATTGGATTATATGCTCCCTTTGTGGTAAGTTTGAGTACTTTCAAAGTGACCACTAAAATAGCCCAAGCGACCGATTCGTGTATCTGCATCGGTTCGTAGTTAGTCGAACATATATATGTACATATCTACATAGAAGTAAGAATTAGAGTAGATATACATACATGTATTATAGTAAATAAGTAGTATGTACATAAGAAATTTTGTGTATAGGTAAATAAGAATCAATTTTACCAATAAATTCCCTGATTGAATTGCTGTTCGTAAAGCAATACAACAAACCACTTTCGTTTAATTTGAACGGGTTTAAAATATACATATGTATGTATGTACCTAGGTATAGTGAATCCTAAATATATTTCAAATAAAAGATACTTTTAGTACGAGATCATTTTGGGTAAATGCATTATTATTATTTATTTTTAAATTCTGTTATTTTATTCTTTTATTGGGTTCATTCAATGTATGTAAAATATATAAAATATAAGTACATAAGTAAGTACATATGTGTGGATATGTATAAGAGAAATTTACATATGTATGTATATACATTTACATATTAAGGGGTAAGTACATATGTACATACATCATACATAAGTATGTATGTATGTGTTAGATTACATCTGTATTTTATATGGAAATGAAGTCAGGAGGTGAGAATTTTCACTAATATTTTTTCGTTCTTTTATCACGAGAGAGAAATGCAAAAAAATATGCTCCTCTCTCGCAAGAAGCGATCAAAAAAAAAATCCAGTTTTTCCACTTGTGCGCGAAAAATAACAAAACAATATTTCTCCTTCCTTCCTTAATTGGCACGTAACCGTCTAGACGATTCTGGCGGAATCCAGTAGAGTGCGGCAATTGTTTCTGTTTCGTGCAGCATGGCGCCACTCACATGTGAGACAAACTGATCGCGAAAACTAACAAAGCATTCGCGAAAACAATTTATCACGAACATTTTTCAGCTACGTTGTAGGGAAGGATATACATACATACAAGCAGATTTTCGCAGTTGCCTTAGCCAGCCATTTGCGCGTATATATGTATGTATATTCCCACCAAAAAATCTAAGCCTTTTTAAGAATTAAAACCGCAGATTTTAAGGCTTCCGAAATCAGGCCTGAAAATTATAAAGGTAGCAAATTTGTATGGCGTAAGGCTTAAAATAAGGCTGATTTTCCTGTGTTGATGTCATCACGCCATAAGGAGTACTCTCTCTCTGAGAGCACACCTTATTCCTAATGCTTATCAGCCATGCGAAATAAGGCCTAGATAGTAAATAATGCCATGTTAAATGGACCATATTTTTTATATGAAATGTGGCAGGTTGAGGAGTACTCGGTTGGTCCATAGCGAGTACTCTAAACACGCGTGCAGGGAGTACTCGGCTTTTTTGCAGGGATTCTTTTGTATGCATACACCCAACCATAATTCATTCATCCTTTCATTCATTTATTCGTTATATATATGTATGTAAGGATATACATACATATGTATGCGCAAGTGCTTGGCTAAAGCAACTGCGAAAATCTGCTTGCATTTCCTCCCATACAACGCAGACGTTTGTTGAAATTTTAGATTTTTTGCATTTCAACTCCCGGGGGTGGTGGGATCACGTACTAAAGTATTTTTTATATGAAATAAAGTTTTGATTCAAAATAATTTTTTTTTTTTTTTTTTTTTTTTTTTTTAATTTTATCTTTGATTTGAAAATAGTTTGAATCACGAATCAAAGGGTATTTCTGATTCTTTTGTGAAACGAATCACAAATAAAATTTATCTTTGATTTGAAAATAGTTTGAATCACGAATCAAAGGGTATTTCTGATTTTTTTTTGAAACGAATCACAAATAAAAATTATCTTTGATTTGAAAATATTTTAAATCAAGAATCAGAAAATATTTTTGATTAGTGATTCAGTCAAATCAAAATCACGCAACCCTGTGTATGACAAATACAAGTGTACAATAACTTTTTCATTTTTAATGATGGGGTCATGGTAATATAGTTAATAAATGAGTTTCCACCTTCGATTTCCTACTAGCTATTTTTATATGGGCGATACGATAAATTCGAGCTCAAGGAAAAAGTATACATTGTCCCTTACGATAAAAAAGAAAGCCAATTTTTTGCACATCTATAAGGATTTCGGCTACAATATTTTACCAGGTGATGCGCTGAGGGATGTAGGACAAATTTGCATCAAAAAGTAAATTTCGAGAAAATGACCCTTACGATAAAATCGCGCAAGAGTATAGATTTGAACTTTGACCCCTATGCGACACCCCTTATCATCTCCGATCGGGACCAAAATTCATATGTGATATCTTTGACTGTGCTGTTACCGATGTAGGGGTGAGACAGCAGAAAATCGCTAATTTGATTTTTTTAAGGACCACCCTAATGTATATATTAGAGCTCTCGATTTTGTTTGAAAATTTCCGAGCAGACCGGGCCAATGTAGTTCGAGTGTTCGAACACTTGCTTGTTTGTTCATTACCCGTTTGATTGTTCGAACAGTTCGAGTATTTTCAAGTTTTTTTTAGGTTTTGTTTTGTTGTCTTCAAATATTTCCATATATTTTTCAACATTTGTTGGGGCTTCAAACAAACATCGAGCTACTCGATTTGCTCGATACCGGGTGTCTAGAGCTCTAGTATATATTCTTTTCACAGGACAAGTTTAGTACACAAATACACAATTCCATAGTAGTGTGACGACTTTTTTGTGTTACTTTATTTTTATTTTTATTTTTTGTTCTTATTTTAATTTTGCAGATCTATTTGCAATAGAAGTTAAAAATGGCGAAGCGAAATCTCAAAGAGAGTAAAATATGTGGATTTTCGAAAAAGAGTGATGCTAATGTTTCGAGTGCTGACAATGATGCGCTGCCAGACAATTTTTCTGACTCTACTTGTTATAATATTGGTGTTGACTATACTGAAGACAATTGGGATATAGATGATAACGTACTAGCAGCAACAAGCTTGCCGAACCTAGTCGCTTGCAACAAATGTCCTAACGAATATTTCTTCCTTGGCTGAATTTCTTTTCATAATTGACGGCGAAGTCATTGATTTAATTTTCGCAAAAAAGAAAAATATGTACATATATCAAAGACTATTTAAATCAATACACTGTTACCAGATCTTGCATAGAAGATGTTTCTCGGGCTTCTGTGGATTGCTTCGGATCTATCATAAAAATTTATGAAAGCTGGGAGTAACTTATTAATGTTTAGTTCGTTCGAATGATTTTTTTTTACCCTTTTTATAAACCTCGCTTTTGTTTACTCAAAAAAGAAATATCCTTTTTACTCCCAGATTTTCATATCAGATTCTTATGTATTCCATAGCGAACCAATAACATATGGGAATTTCCTGGCGTTCTGGACATAACTGTCGGACGTGTTTTTTGAAATTTTGAGGAAGAAAAAACGAATATATAAAGCAAGATTTAAAGCACTAAGTACTGACGATGAGAATATGCTGACGACAAAAATTTCTTTTGATGTCGCTATTTTAACTACCTAAACAGCGTTGCTGACATTATTCAAAATGGAATTAGGATAAGTTGAGGAAAGTAAAGGGTTTTTATAAGCCACTATAAAAGTAAGTCAAGGATAATACATATTTTACATATCGTCGTACCATAGGAAAACTACCATATTTAAAATATCTGGCGAAAGCTATCAATAAAAAAAAAATCTGTACGAAAAGTAGAACATTTGACTTTTAGCCGACGAAAATTAACAAAATCGGCTTTTGGCTGACGAAAAGTATCAGTAATTATATACTGTTTTTACATTAAAATTGTTGTTGTTTAAACGAAATTGATAGTTTTCGTCAGCCAAAAGTTGAACTTGTTACATTTCGTCAGCCAAAACTCGATTTTGTTACTTTTCGTCGGTCAAAAGTCGAACTTGTTACATTTCGTCAGCCACAAAAAATCGTATGCTGGTTTTCGTATGGTACGACGATATGTATATTGGTTGGAAAATTACGTTTATATATAATCTGTATATAACTTGTTTTAAAATTGTTTATAAATAGTACATAGTCGTGAGAATGGATGAAGGTGCTCC
Organism: Urophora cardui; assembly: GCA_960531455.1. Classification (NCBI taxonomy): domain Eukaryota; kingdom Metazoa; phylum Arthropoda; class Insecta; order Diptera; family Tephritidae; genus Urophora; species Urophora cardui. Next base: position 53,394,163 of record OY482671.1, read on the forward strand.
GACCGAGAAATTATTTCTATCGAAATCCGCTAAAGGCAGAAGAAAAGGGGACCTCCACTGCGTTGGGAAGATCAGGTGAAGACTGACTCGTCCTCCCTTGGTTTTTCTAATTGGCACGAAAAAAAACGACTGGCGTGCTTTATTGGGCTCGGCCAGAATCGTCTAGACGGTTAAGCGCCAACTAAGAAGAAGAAATAGTTTTTAGAACAAGAATTATGGAGAAAAGTAAACAAAGAAGGAAGATACAAAGATAGAAGTATAATAGTTTTAAAATTTAGTTTTGTGCTTTGTTGAAATTACAGTCAAGGGCTCCTCATAGAGAAATTGCTCTCCAAAAAGAAAAAAAACGACGAATAACTAATATTGTTATTAAATACTATCAAAAAGCCGTCCCGCATCGCAGTGATGAAAAATATTTTTATTTTATGAGTCTTACCCTGTGCCCGTCCCTTTCTCTTTCTATATCCCTTTCACATCCCTTTTCCCCCTCTAAGCCCGTTTCTCGTTTCTTTACATTTTATTTCCATTTCTTTTGTTCCTCTTTTGTCTTCCTATTTGTTTTCCCTATCATCTTCCCTTCCCCCCATTTCCTTTTTCTCTTTCTCTTTCCCATTCTCCTTTCTCTTCCTCCACCACTTCTCCTACATTTCTCTCTTTCCCCCCCTTTCCGTAAGGAACCGGGTAGAGCATTACATCGAAGAGAGGTTTATATATAAGCCCTGATTTCCGCTTTTCATTTAATACCAATATCGCCAAAAACATTCCCGGGTTATCCGGGTCCACATTTTGACCCATATCTGGGGACACGGCCTAGGGATTGCAATAAAAAGAGATCTATGTTGAAACATGCGCAGCACCTTTCATTTGATACCAATATAGCTCAAATACTTGCTGGGTGTCTCTGGGTCCTCATATGGGCCTGTATCTCTTTCACTTTTTTAAAATACTATATACCCTTCTACACCACATGAAAACGCTGTGAAAATTTCATAAACATCTCTTAATTACTGTGAAAGTCCATAAAGGACATACAGACACGGTGCCTATATATAAAAGTAGGTGTGGTCGTCAACCGATTTTGGCAATTTTTTGTCCAAACATTTTCCTAGGTACACGGCTGATGTAAGCAAGCTGTATTTAGGGGTAATAAGGCAGATATTTCTACTAGACTTGGTTAGTCGTAGGAGAATTTGTTAGAAGCAGCTTGTGTAGGAATATACAAGTCCTTGCAGCTAAGTAACTTTCAATGTTGCAGCCAAGATTTTGTTTCCCCATTGTGAGATATGATCAAACTTTTACAATCCGTATACATACTGCTGACATTATTAAACGCTACATTGATTTTGTGGGATAATATAAGAGTCTAGTTTGCTGTATGCGACCTCAGAGTATGTAGTAAGAGGTAAAATGAGTTGTTTAGCCAATTTACACCTATATAGTTTCTTGTGGCGTGAATGACGCAGGGGTCTAAGACGACGTAACACCGCATACACATTAACTACAGCTTTATCAACACGATCACGACAATTCAACGTAGATTTGACTATGAAACCTTTGCTTTGTCTTAGAGAAACAATAACAAAGAACAGAAAACAATAGAACACGAATGACAGTATAAAGTAGAAGAATTTTGTTCATATATGTAGATATGTTTGTACCTATGTATATCTGTTGAAATGTTGGTAGGAATAGGATAATTTAAATTAGTCAAAAGTGAGTCCAAAATTGTTTTATTATTTTTATTATTTCTTGTGCAATTTTTTTTTATGTATATGAATATATTTATGTATATATTTTCCTTCAAATTGTCGTGTATAATAATTTATTGTTTTATCTTGTTAAATAAACAGCCCCGCTGGGGAACGCGGAAAAATTCGCCGAAACGCATACGAGAGAAAAAGGAAACTTTGTTTCGCTTTCTAATTCCACCGACCAAAAAGCTCGAAAAATATTTTTTGTTTATTTTTTATGGTTAGGTTTTAGAGATAATGGTAATTTTGTATTTTTTTGGTTATCACTTAATTCAAACATTATTTTCGTAGAAGTCACAAATTCAATAATCACAAGCTCTACGTCGTTCGAAAGACGAATTAAATTCGCCCCTAACTACATACAACTTGTAGTAATTGAACAAAACTTCGCTAAATGTCAAAATTTTGTAAATTTTTTGTGATTTTTGAGAAAATTTTGTTCTTCAATTTAAGTTTTTTCATAGCCTGTTTAATTGCAAGCACTTTAAGTGTAATGTTACCAAGATCCGATGAATATTTTATTTTTGGCGATTTTTTTCAGGTGAAAGAAAAAGGATAATTTTGGACTGTTGTTCAGCGAGGTTTAGTGCAATTACTACAACAGTTGTATATCGTTAGAAGCGGATTATAATCAAGTATCTTTCGAACGAGGTACCGCTTGTGATTATCTCATTTGTGACTTCCGCGTAAATAATTTTTGAATGAAGTTATAACCCAAATACACAAAATTATCGTTATCTCAAAAACCTAACCATACAAAATATTACAAAAAAAAAAAAATTCCGAGCTCAGCAGGACCTTATCTGTACTCCCGATACCTGGATTTCTTGGCTGTAACCTAGTGTAATCCCTAGGATTATTTGCATTAGTTTTTTACCCACAAGGTATTATAATAACTTTCTTCCACATGGAAGGAAAGCTGGAGCTGGTGATACAGTTATTTATTATGTGTGTTATAGTTTTCAGGATGAATGGCAGCACAATATTAATTAATTTCAGTGAAATTCCATGTTCTATCGAGTTTGATTTAATCCTCATTACTGCGTGCAGGAAGTCACCCTCACCCATACTGATACATTTTTTTCATTCATTCATTGTGTATTCATTATTTTCTTGCGTTAATTTAACGATTTGGTTAAAATTTTCAGAGCGTACTAGATACTACATAAATAAGATATTCAGCAAGAAAATAGTAATGACATATCGTCGTACCATACGAAAACTAACATATTTAAAATTTCTGGCGAAAGTTATCAATAAAAAAATTCTGTACGAAAAGTAGAACATTTGACTTTTGGCCGACGAAAAGTAATAAAATCGAGTTTTGGCTGACGAAAAGTAATAAAATCGACTTTTGGCTGACGAAAAGTATCAGTAATTATATACTGTTTTTACATTAAAATTGTTGTTGTTTTAAACGAAATTGATAGTTTTCGTCAGCCAAAAGTGGATTATTCAAAATGGAATTAGGATAAGTTGAGGAAAGTAAAGGGTTTTTATAAGCCACTATAAAAGTAAGTCAAGGATAATACATATTTTACATATCGTCGTACCATAGGAAAACTATCATATTTAAAATATCTGGCGAAAGCTATCAATAAAAAAAAAATCTGTACGAAAAGTAGAACATTTGACTTTTAGCGGACGAAAATTAACAAAATCGGCTTTTGGCTGACGAAAAGTATCAGTAATTATATACTGTTTTTACATTAAAATTGTTGTTGTTTAAACGAAATTGATAGTTTTCGTCAGCGAAAAGTTGAACTTGTTACATTTCGTCAGCCAAAACTCGATTTTGTTACTTTTCGTCGGTCAAAAGTCGAACTTGTTACATTTCGTCAGCCACAAAAAATCGTATGCTGGTTTTCGTATGGTACGACGATATGTATATTGGTTGGAAAATTACGTTTATATATAATCTGTATATAACTTGTTTTAAAATTGTTTACAAATAGTACATAGTCGTGAGAATGGATGAAGGTGCTCCGACCGAGAAATTATTTCTATCGAAATCCGCTAAAGGCAGAAGAAAAGGGAGACCTCCACTGCGTTGGGAAGATCAGGTGAAGACTGACTCGTCCTCCCTTGGTTTTTCTAATTGGCACGAAAAAAAACGACTGGCGTGCTTTATTGGGCTCGGCCAGAATCGTCTAGACGGTTAAGCGCCAACTAAGAAGAAGAAATAGTTTTTAGAACAAGAATTATGGAGAAAAGTAAATAAAGAAGGAAGATACAAAGATAGAAGTATAATAGTTTTAAAATTTAGTTTTGTGCTTTGTTGAAATTACAGTCAAGGGCTCCTCATAGAGAATTTGCTCTCCAAAAAGAAAAAAAACGACGAATAACTAATATTGTTATTAAATACTATCAAAAAGCCGTCCCGCATCGCAGTGATGAAAAATATTTTTATTTTATGAGTCTTACCCTGTGCCCGTCCCTTTCTCTTTCTATATCCCTTTCACATCCCTTTTCCCCCTCTAAGCCCGTTTCTCGTTTCTTTACATTTTATTTCCATTTCTTTTGTTCCTCTTTTGTCTTCCTATTTGTTTTCCCTATCATCTTCCCTTCCTCTATCGCTCTCCCTTACCTCTCTATTCTTTTTCCTTATCTTCCTCCCTCTCCATTTTACTTTCCCATCCCTTTTCCATTGCTTTCCCCTCTCATTTTCTACCCCATTTCCTTTTTCTCTTTCTCTTTCCCATTCTCCTTTCTCTTCCTCCACCACTTCTCCTACATTTCTCTCTTTCCCCCCTTTCCGTAAGGAACCGGGTAGAGCATTACATCGAAGAGAGGTTTATATATAAGCCCTGATTTCCGCTTTTCATTTAATACCAATATCGCCAAAAACATTCCCGGGTTATCCGGGTCCACATTTTGACCCATATCTGGGGACACGGCCTAGGGATTGCAATAAAAAGAGATCTATGTTGAAACCCTGCGCAGCACCTTTCATTTGATACCAATATAGCTCAAATACTTGCTGGGTGTCTCTGGGTCCTCATATGGGCCTGTATCTCTTTCACTTTTTTAAAATACTATATACCCTTCTACACCACATGAAAACGCTGTGAAAATTTCATAAACATCTCTTAATTAGTACTGTGAAAGTACATGAAGGACATACAGACACGGTGCCTATATATAAAAGTAGGTGTGGTCGTCAACCGATTTTGGCAATTTTTTGTCCAAACATTTTCCTAGGTACACGGCTGATGTAAGCAAGCTGTATTTAGGGGTAATAAGGCAGATATTTCTACTAGACTTGGTTAGTCGTAGGAGAATTTGTTAGAAGCAGCTTGTGTAGGAATATACAAGTCCTTGCAGCTAAGTAACTTTCAATGTTGCAGCCAAGATTTTGTTTCCCCATTGTGAGATATGATCAAACTTTTACAATCCGTATACATACTGCTGACATTATTAAACGCTACATTGATTTTGTGGGATAATATAAGAGTCTAGTTTGCTGTATGCGACCTCAGAGTATGTAGTAAGAGGTAAAATGAGTTGTTTAGCCAATTTACACCTATATAGTTTCTTGTGGCGTGAATGACGCAGGGGTCTAAGACGACGTAACACCGCATACACATTAACTACAGCTTTATCAACACGATCACGACAATTCAACGTAGATTTGACTATGAAACCTTTGCTTTGTCTTAGAGAAACAATAACAAAGAACAGAAAACAATAGAACACGAATGACAGTATAAAGTAGAAGAATTTTGTTCATATATGTAGATATGTTTGTACCTATGTATATCTGTTGAAATGTTGGTAAGAGTAGGATAATTTAAATTAGTCAAAAGTGAGTCCAAAATTGTTTTATTATTTTTATTATTTCTTGTGCAATTTTTTTATGTATATGAATATATTTATGTATATATTTTCCTTCAAATTGTCGTGTATAATAATGTATTGTTTTATCTTGTTAAATAAACAGCCCCGCTGGGGAACGCGGAAAAATTCGCCGAAACGCATACGAGAGAAAAAGGAAAATTTGTTTCGCTTTCTAATTCCACCGACCAAAAAGCTCGAAAAATATTTTTTGTTTATTTTTTATGGTTAGGTTTTAAAGATAATGGTAATTTTGTATTTTTTTTGGTTATCACTTAATTCAAACATTATTTTCGTGGAAGTCACAAATTCAATAATCACAAGCTCTACGTCGTTCGAAAGACGAATTAAATTCGCCCCTAACTACATACAACTTGTAGTAATTGAACAAAACTTCGCTAAATGTCAAAATTTTTGTAAATTTTTTGTGATTTTTGAGAAAATTTTGTTCTTCAATTTAAGTTTTTTCATAGCCTGTTTAATTGCAAGCACTTTAAGTGTAATGTTACCAAGATCCGATGAATATTTTATTTTTGGCGATTTTTTTCAGGTGAAAGAAAAAGGATAATTTTGGACTGTTGTTCAGCGAGGTTTAGTGCAATTACTACAACAGTTGTATATCGTTAGAAGCGGATTATAATCAAGTATCTTTCGAACGAGGTACCGCTTGTGATTATCTCATTTGTGACTTCCGCGTAAATAATTTTTGAATGAAGTTATAACCCAAATACACAAAATTATCGTTATCTCAAAAACCTAACCATACAAAATATTACAAAAAAAAAAATTCCGAGCTCAGCAGGACCTTATCTGTACTCCCGATACCTGGATTTCTTGGCTGTAACCTAGTGTAATCCCTAGGATTATTTGCATTAGTTTTTTACCCACAAGGTATTATAATAACTTTCTTCCACATGGAAGGAAAGCTGGAGCTGGTGATACAGTTATTTATTATGTGTGTTATAGTTTTCAGGATGAATGGCAGCACAATATTAATTAATTTCAGTGAAATTCCATGTTCTATCGAGTTTGATTTAATCCTCATTACTGCGTGCAGGAAGTCACCCTCACCCATACTGATACATTTTTTTCATTCATTCATTGTGTATTCATTATTTTCTTGCGTTAATTTAACGATTTGGTTAAAATTTTCAGAGCGTACTAGATACTACATAAATAAGATATTCAGCAAGAAAATAGTAATGACATATCGTCGTACCATACGAAAACTAACATATTTAAAATTTCTGGCGAAAGCTATCAATAAAAAAATTCTGTACGAAAAGTGGAACATTTGACTTTTGGCCGACGAAAAGTAATAAAATCGAGTTTTGGCTGACGAAAAGTAATAAAATCGACTTTTGGCTGAGGAAAAGTATCAGTAATTATATACTGTTTTTACATTAAAATTGTTGTTGTTTTAAACGAAATTGATAGTTTTCGTCAGCCAAAAGTGGATTATTCAAAATGGAATTAGGATAAGTTGAGGAAAGTAAAGGGTTTTTATAAGCCACTATAAAAGTAAGTCAAGGATAATACATATTTTACATATCGTCGTACCATAGGAAAACTATCATATTTAAAATATCTGGCGAAAGCTATCAATAAAAAAAAAATCTGTACGAAAAGTAGAACATTTGACTTTTAGCCGACGAAAATTAACAAAATCGGCTTTTGGCTGACGAAAAGTATCAGTAATTATATACTGTTTTTACATTAAAATTGTTGTTGTTTAAACGAAATTGATAGTTTTCGTCAGCCAAAAGTTGAACTTGTTACATTTCGTCAGCCAAAACTCGATTTTGTTACTTTTCGTCGGTCAAAAGTCGAACTTGTTACATTTCGTCAGCCACAAAAAATCGTATGCTGGTTTTCGTATGGTACGACGATATGTATATTGGTTGGAAAATTACGTTTATATATAATCTGTATATAACTTGTTTTAAAATTGTTTACAAATAGTACATAGTCGTGAGAATGGATGAAGGTGCTCCGACCGAGAAATTATTTCTATCGAAATCCGCTAAAGGCAGAAGAAAAGGGGACCTCCACTGCGTTGGGAAGATCAGGTGAAGACTGACTCGTCCTCCCTTGGTTTTTCTAATTGGCACGAAAAAAAACGACTGGCGTGCTTTATTGGGCTCGGCCAGAATCGTCTAGACGGTTAAGCGCCAACTAAGAAGAAGAAATAGTTTTTAGAACAAGAATTATGGAGAAAAGTAAATAAAGAAGGAAGATACAAAGATAGAAGTATAATAGTTTTAAAATTTAGTTTTGTGCTTTGTTGAAATTACAGTCAAGGGCTCCTCATAGAGAAATTGCTCTCCAAAAAGAAAAAAAACGACGAATAACTAATATTGTTATTAAATACTATCAAAAAGCCGTCCCGCATCGCAGTGATGAAAAATATTTTTATTTTATGAGTCTTACCCTGTGCCCGTCCCTTTCTCTTTCTATATCCCTTTCACATCCCTTTTCCCCCTCTAAGCCCGTTTCTCGTTTCTTTACATTTTATTTCCATTTCTTTTGTTCCTCTTTTGTCTTCCTATTTGTTTTCCCTATCATCTTCCCTTCCTCTATCGCTCTCCCTTACCTCTCTATTCTTTTTCCTTATCTTCCTCCCTCTCCATTTTACTTTCCCATCCCTTTTCCATTGCTTTCCCCTCTCATTTTCTACCCCATTTCCTTTTTCTCTTTCTCTTTCCCATTCTCCTTTCTCTTCCTCCACCACTTCTCCTACATTTCTCTCTTTCCCCCCCTTTCCGTAAGGAACCGGGTAGAGCATTACATCGAAGAGAGGTTTATATATAAGCCCTGATTTCCGCTTTTCATTTAATACCAATATCGCCAAAAACATTCCCGGGTTATCCGGGTCCACATTTTGACCCATATCTGGGGACACGGCCTAGGGATTGCAATAAAAAGAGATCTATGTTGAAACCCAGCGCAGCACCTTTCATTTGATACCAATATAGCTCAAATACTTGCTGGGTGTCTCTGGGTCCTCATATGGGCCTGTATCTCTTTCACTTTTTTAAAATACTATATACCCTTCTACACCACATGAAAACGCTGTGAAAATTTCATAAACATCTCTTAATTACTGTGAAAGTCCATAAAGGACATACAGACACGGTGCCTATATATAAAAGTAGGTGTGGTCGTCAACCGATTTTGGCAATTTTTTGTCCAAACATTTTCCTAGGTACACGGCTGATGTAAGCAAGCTGTATTTAGGGGTAATAAGGCAGATATTTCTACTAGACTTGGTTAGTCGTAGGAGAATTTGTTAGAAGCAGCTTGTGTAGGAATATACAAGTCCTTGCAGCTAAGTAACTTTCAATGTTGCAGCCAAGATTTTGTTTCCCCATTGTGAGATATGATCAAACTTTTACAATCCGTATACATACTGCTGACATTATTAAACGCTACATTGATTTTGTGGGATAATATAAGAGTCTAGTTTGCTGTATGCGACCTCAGAGTATGTAGTAAGAGGTAAAATGAGTTGTTTAGCCAATTTACACCTATATAGTTTCTTGTGGCGTGAATGACGCAGGGGTCTAAGACGACGTAACACCGCATACACATTAACTACAGCTTTATCAACACGATCACGACAATTCAACGTAGATTTGACTATGAAACCTTTGCTTTGTCTTAGAGAAACAATAACAAAGAACAGAAAACAATAGAACACGAATGACAGTATAAAGTAGAAGAATTTTGTTCATATATGTAGATATGTTTGTACCTATGTATATCTGTTGAAATGTTGGTAGGAATAGGATAATTTAAATTAGTCAAAAGTGAGTCCAAAATTGTTTTATTATTTTTATTATTTCTTGTGCAATTTTTTTTTATGTATATGAATATATTTATGTATATATTTTCCTTCAAATTGTCGTGTATAATAATGTATTGTTTTATCTTGTTAAATAAACAGCCCCGCTGGGGAACGCGGAAAAATTCGCCGAAACGCATACGAGAGAAAAAGGAAACTTTGTTTCGCTTTCTAATTCCACCGACCAAAAAGCTCGAAAAATATTTTTTGTTTATTTTTTATGGTTAGGTTTTAGAGATAATGGTAATTTTGTATTTTTTTTGGTTATCACTTAATTCAAACATTATTTTCGTGGAAGTCACAAATTCAATAATCACAAGCTCTACGTCGTTCGAAAGACGAATTAAATTCGCCCCTAACTACATACAACTTGTAGTAATTGAACAAAACTTCGCTAAATGTCAAAATTTTGTAAATTTTTTGTGATTTTTGAGAAAATTTTGTTCTTCAATTTAAGTTTTTTCATAGCCTGTTTAATTGCAAGCACTTTAAGTGTAATGTTACCAAGATCCGATGAATATTTTATTTTTGGCGATTTTTTTCAGGTGAAAGAAAAAGGATAATTTTGGACTGTTGTTCAGCGAGGTTTAGTGCAATTACTACAACAGTTGTATATCGTTAGAAGCGGATTATAATCAAGTATCTTTCGAACGAGGTACCGCTTGTGATTATCTCATTTGTGACTTCCGCGTAAATAATTTTTGAATGAAGTTATAACCCAAATACACAAAATTATCGTTATCTCAAAAACCTAACCATACAAAATATTACAAAAAAAAAAAATTCCGAGCTCAGCAGGACCTTATCTGTACTCCCGATACCTGGATTTCTTGGCTGTAACCTAGTGTAATCCCTAGGATTATTTGCATTAGTTTTTTACCCACAAGGTATTATAATAACTTTCTTCCACATGGAAGGAAAGCTGGAGCTGGTGATACAGTTATTTATTATGTGTGTTATAGTTTTCAGGATGAATGGCAGCACAATATTAATTAATTTCAGTGAAATTCCATGTTTATCGAGTTTGATTTAATCCTCATTACTGCGTGCAGGAAGTCACCCTCACCCATACTGATACATTTTTTTCATTCATTCATTGTGTATTCATTATTTTCTTGCGTTAATTTAACGATTTGGTTAAAATTTTCAGAGCGTACTAGATACTACATAAATAAGATATTCAGCAAGAAAATAGTAATGACTTATCGTCGTACCATACGAAAACTAACATATTTAAAATTTCTGGCGAAAGCTATCAATAAAAAAATTCTGTACGAAAAGTAGAACATTTGACTTTTGGCCGACGAAAAGTAATAAAATCGAGTTTTGGCTGACGAAAAGTAATAAAATCGACTTTTGGCTGACGAAAAGTATCAGTAATTATATACTGTTTTTACATTAAAATTGTTGTTGTTTTAAACGAAATTGATAGTTTTCGTCAGCCAAAAGTGGATTTTATTACTTTTCGTCAGCCAAAACTCGATTTTATTACTTTTCGTCGGCCAAAACTTGAACTTTTTACTTTTCGTCAGCCACAAAAAATTTGATGTTAGTTTTCGTATGGTACGACGATATAATGTTGCATTAAATAACAGTGGAAATGTCATATCCTACATTTTGTGTTATGAAATGCTTGTGGGCGCATAATTATAATACAAATTGTAACACAAGTTATACTCGTATTATAGATAAATAAAATAAAATAAAATAAAATAAAATGAAATAAAAGCAAAGAATAATTTATATTAAATGAGCTTAGCTCAAATTGAAGCTTAGTTCCTACAACTATAATACCAGGTAGTTTGTTAAATAGTTTGCATGATAGGTGGTGTAATAATAATAATACAATGGCGCTATTATAACTCTTTTTTTTTTTTTTTATAACTCTGACGAGTTTTATGGCCGAGCTCCTCTCCCAATTCGAGGTGTGCTCCTTTTTGTTTTTCCTACTAATTGGGTGGACCTACAGTTTTATGCCGGCTCCGAACGGCGAATGCATTTTTTGTGAGAAGCTTTTTCATGGCAGAAATACACTCGGAGGGTATGCCGCCCACTGCCGAGAGGTGACCGCTGCTCTTAAAAAAACCAATAATTGGATTTTTACTAATTAGAAAAATTTTTGGTGTTTTGCTCGGACCGTGGTTTGAACCCGAGACCTCTGGCATAGCAGGCGAGCACTCTACCCACTGCACCACAGCGGGTGGTGTAGAAGTTACGAAAAAGACAGAGAGAGCGATGCAAAAAGAGTAGACGCGTTTTTAGTTTCGCTGCAATAAAATTAAATTAACCAAGTGTTATACGTCATAATAAACTGTTAAATTTCGCGCAGACTATTTGTCAAATTATTTTCAACCTGTGTACGCTACTCGGCTACAAAAACTTGTTTTTTATTAATAATTTGCACAATTGCAAAACACCAAAATTTGCCATCCTAAAAGCAAGAAAATAAACAACAAAAAAGCAACAACAAAACTTATTCTGCCGCTAATATGGTTCCCCCGCCAAGACAAGCAAGAACAACACGCCTAACTGCTGCCTCTCCACATCTCACTCCAACTTTTGTTAAGGCTTCGAATATGGAGAGCCCACCGCCATCCTCAAGTGAGATTTCGCGCTTAGAGGCAAAATTAATTTTGTGGAAAGAGGAAATGAAGGAGCAGCTAATGGAATTCATAAAAGAGTCGGAGCAGAGAGTTTTACAGAGAGTCGGTGAGTTGGCGGCAGAGACCGCAAATTTGATAGCCAACTACAATGCTATGGTGAAGAGGGTAGAGGTGGCGGAAGGTGAATGCAGGCAGCTTCGATCTGACGTTAATGTTTTAAAGACTCAGCTGGATGAATGCCAAAATAATGCCATACTGGGTGATATATTGGTGAGTGGAGTCCCTCAAACACCAAACGAGGATTTAGCTGGTGTCTTCGCCAAAATATGTCGCACAGCTGATGTAAGTGTGCCGCCAATACGCTCTGCTTTCCGTATTCGAAAGAGTAAGAACGGTAACTCTCCCGTAATTATTAAACTCAACTCCCCCACTGACCGTTCTGTGCTTCTAAGAGCAATCGCAAACTTTTGCAAAACCAAAAAAAGAACATTGGCTCTAAGTGATATTGCTCTAAATGGAAATGGCAAAATATTTGTGCATGAGTGCCTAACAAAAAGTAATCGCGAGGTGTTACAGCATGCACTACAGTTAAAAAACAGAAATTGCTTGCTTCTGTTTTCTCGATACGCGGGTGTGTGTATGTGCGTACTAGTCAGGGAGTTGATGCTGTGAAGATTTATGATAAAGAGAGCGCTGACCGAATTGCAGTAAACAGCATAACAAGAGATGGTAGCAGCACTTCAGCAACATGCTAACATGCTTTACATAGTTACAATTTTTCATATGTTCTCTTTTAATATCATTGTTTCTTTTTTTAATACTTTCTCTCTTAATATTACTGCTTCTTTTTCCCTATTTGTCCCGCGCTCTAAACTCTTCTTCTCTCCGTCTTCCACTTGCTGCTTTGTTGATATTATCTTGCTTGTTTATTGTGGTTATGTATAGCTTGAACAGTGATTGTGCTGACAGTGTGCATGTGAGGTGTATTTTGCGTCAAATTTGTAAAAAAAATCCAACATTTAATATGTGTCTTTTAAACGCTCGTAGTCTTACGGCTCATAAGTTGGACTACCTTTCTTATGTACTTGATGATCAAAATATTGATTTAATTTGTATTACCGAAACCTGGTTCAGACCCGGCATTGATGATCATTCGTACGTAATAGGTAACTATGTGTTATTAAGAAATGATAGGGGAGATAACATTCGTGGTGGTGGAGTTGCTATATATTGCAAAAATGTTTTGCATCCAAAAATAATTTACCGTTCAGAGCAAGGCAGTGTGGTTGAAAGTATATTTATCGAAATTGGCGATGCTCGAACAAAGTGTTTTTTAGCTTGCGTTTACAATCCTAATAGGTCGAATGATTTATCTTATTTTTTTCATAAGCTGTCAGAATTCACAATAAATTACGAGCACATCATCATCTGTGGAGACTTCAATATTGATATGCTTAACAATGATACCCGCAGTAAAAATCTTACAAGTAACTTTCAGGCATATGATTTAAGTATTATAAATAAATTCGCGACCCGTTTTTCCCCAAACAGTAACCCTAGTTTACTAGATTTAATTTGTGTTAACAATGCTAATAATATGAATCATATTGACCAATTCCCCATGGATGGTATTTCTGACCATGAAATGCTATTCTTGTCGTATGATTTGAAATTTAACTCAAAAGAGCCCGACTTGGAAGTGACCTATAGGAACTACAATGGTATAAACTTGGATGAGCTAAGTAATGAGGCGTCTAGACTTGACTGGAATGGATGTCTCTCCTTCCCTGGTGTAGACGAAAAGTTAGAGTATTTTAATAATCTTGTCAGTTACCTTTTTAATAAGTTTGTTCCGCTAAAAACCATTAAAATTCAGGGTCATAAGAAGCCGTGGTTTACTAAAGATATTTTGAGCCTCATAAGAAAACGTGAAAGAGCCTATAGGGAATGGAAGCGATTTTCCAATGAAGAGCACTGGGATGCCTATCGCCATTTGCGCAATCAAGTTCCTTTATGTATCCGCAATGCTAAGGTAGCATACTTAAAAAACAAATTTAATTCTAATTTACCTCCTAAAATGCTCTGGAAGAATCTTCGGAATCTTGGAGTATCTAAAAAGGATAATACTAAATGCAACCTTGGCCCCAATGTGATGAACTCATATTTCTTGAGTGGTAAATCAAACGATAATGGTATAAGTGGTGTTGATGTTCGTAACATAAATTCCGTACATGATGAAATGATAGCTGCAACTAGTATAGATAGTAGACCGAGAGTTAATAGTTTCGATTTTTCAGTGGTAGCAGAATGTGATGTGCTGGATGCTATATTTGACATTAAGTCTAGCGCTGTAGGGATCGATGGCATAAGTTTAAGATTTGTCAAACTTATTCTTCCTCTTGTCATATCCCCGCTAACACATATATTTGGGTTTTCGATTATATCCGGTCAGTTCCCTAGTCAATGGAAAATAGCTAATGTCATCCCCGTTCCTAAAGCAAAATATCCCTGTTCTGTCAAAGAGTTTAGACCAATAAGCCTATTGCCTGCATTATCTAAGGTGTCTGAGAAGCTATTAGCAAAGCAGATAGTAAATTTTGTTTATAATAACAACTAGTTATCAGGGATCCAGTCGGGATTTAGAAGAGGGCATAGTTGTGCAACGGCCATGCTAAAGATTTTTGAAGACATACGTCCTGCCTATGACTGTAATGATCTCACAGTTCTTGTACTTTTAGATTTCTCAAGAGCATTTGACATGGTTAATTTCAGAATACTTCTCCACAAGCTCGAAACATGCTATAATTTCAGCTCTTATGCTATAAAATTAATACAAAACTATCTCGTGGGCCGATCTCAGCAAGTTCAATGTGGTGATAAAGTTTCAAGCTTAAAGCGCATAACATCTGGTGTCCCACAGGGATCTATCTTAGGTCCAATATTTTTTACAATGTTTATTAATGACATTGTTGGTTGCTGTCACAATGCCTCGATACATCTTTACGCAGACGATACGCAAATATACCTGTCCCGGCCAATTGGCCTTACTGAAGACTTGTTTGCTAGGCTGAATGAAGACCTAGCGCGTATTGGACGCTGGGCTTACGTAAATAAATTATCTCTAAATGCAAGAAAGTCAAAGGCGATAGCAATATCGAACGCAATTTATGACCTGAGCTGCCTTCCTGATATTATACTTAATGGGGATAAAATACTTCTAAACGATGTGGTCACCAATTTAGGCTTTAGACTCAACTCTAAGCTAACATGTGTTGACCATATTAATATTGTGGTCGGTAAAATATATAACACCCTTCGAAACCTGTACCGTACAGCCTATTTACTGCCGCGTGATACTAAGATGAGGCTAGTCAAAACGCTAATAATACCTCAAATTTCCTATGGTGAACTCATATACGGTAACCTTGATTCGTCTTCGCTTAATAAACTGCAGCTTGCCATAAACAATGCTGCTCGGTTTGTTTACTCTAAAAGAAAATTTGATCATATCTCTTCATACGCTACGCAAATCCTCGGGAGCGACGTTAACAATTTTTTAAAGATCAGAAATCTTTGTTTTTTGCATAAGCTACTCCACTCTCAATATCCCCCTTACTTGTTTGAAAAGTTAAATTTATGTCAGTCATCTCCGACTCTGAATATATTGGTCCCAAATTTTAGATACATGACATCCTCCAGAATGTTCTTTGTCAGTACAATCCGTCTTTGGAACTCACTTCCATCCAAGACAAAAGCTATTCAAAAAGCAAGATGTTTCAAACTAGCAGCAATATCCTTTCTCAATCCCTAACTTACTTTAATTTGTCTTTTATTTTCTGTATTCTAAATTGCCGGTATTGAAATTATGTAAATTTGTATCTACAGTATCGAGTGAAATACCGGTTATATAGTATTGTATAATGCATTTTGTAAAATTTCTATCTACCTATTTTAACTTTTATTTTTCTGTTTTGCACCTATATTTTGTAAGATTTTCATTGTAATCTCTTTACCAGATTGATGTACTACCTAAAAGACTTATGTCTTACTTGTACAAACAATTTTAAATTTTAAATAAATAAATAAAAAGTGTGGTACGAAAGCTAGGAACTTTTTTATGTGATATTGGTGTACTTCTCAGACTGTATCGGTTGTATATTGGACTTTGTGCATATCCGCTCCTTAGGAAAAAAAATTTTTAAAACTTTAAAATAGTACAAGTGGCACAAAGGAAGAATATTCAATAATTTAAAAGGATCCATAGAGTGGGTACGACATCCAACGCCACAGATTCTTCGTATAAGACATTTCTGCAAGGTCAAGAGCGGACGGACCTTACTACCGTAGGCACCACCCCAACAACTGACTCCATTTTGTAATTTGGAGTGGATTAGTCCATGATATACTGTTACCAATAACTTGTTGGAGTACAGGTTTTTCAGCGCGTACGGCTGATAGCAGGTAAAGCTTCATAGCAGAAGTATGAGATGACCAACTTAGTATCTAACGTATGTCCGTCATGTGGAGAGACGCCGTATGACACAGCACCTCTTTGCATGTTTCCTCAAACCAACCAACTTAACACCCTTGTCCCTCTGGACAAGTCCAAAAGAAGCTCCAACATTCTTGGGCCTTCCGTTAAGTGAAATTGATGACAATTTGTGAGCAGAACTCGTCGGCTAAGCAGGGCTAAGTACCGCTAAAACAACAACAACAACATGACTAACATAGACTGGTCGATTATAACTCCCAAATACTTGAAGTCGGAGACAACTTCGATCTTAAAACATTCACGTTAGGTAATACTGTGCTGCGCCAGCGCCAACCCTGGCGTTATTGCGCTAACTCCGATTTGGAAAATGCGCCAACTTAATATAGCGCCAACTCAATCTAGCGCCAACTCAATATTGGGTCAGAATTTTTCAAATCAGCACAAACATTTTTTTTTCTTAGATTTTTATGATACGCGTCTTAATCGATAGCTCTCCGTGTCAAGAATTAGTCCCCGCAATATTTTTGCAAAATGAACATTTTTGCAATAGTTATTCGCCAAAAAAGTTTTACATCAACTTCTTTAAAAAAATTTGTTGTTAATCGACGGTACAATTAAATTTAACGCGAACTACGCCACATTTTAGGTAATTATGTATAATTTAAAACTAACGACTGTTCGAGCATTTGAACAACAATTGTTCGGGCTACTCGAAAATGTTCAAAAAAAATCTGGAGCTCTAGTTCATACCAACCGTTGCCAAAACTTTGTAATGTAGAGAATCTACTGTGTATACTGTGCATAATCCTTTTTATAAAAACGATAAATATTTGAATAAAAAAATGAATCAGAAAAACCAACAAAATTCTGACTTTGACGAGCAACGGTTTGTTCACTGCAAGTTGCATGTCGTTAGAAGCGTATTTTAATTATCTTTCTAACAAGGTACTGCTTGCGGTTATCGCACTTGCAACCTTAGCGAAAAATAGGTTTGAATGTAGTGATACCCAAAACTGCAAAAATTTACCGTTATCTCGAAAACTAACCATACAAAATATAAAGAAAACAATTTTTGAGATCAGGAAGACCGGACCAACTCCCCTATACCTGAATCTCTTGGAATTATTTCAAATTAATAATTTTAGAGTAGTGTAATGTTACTAAGCTGAAGAGGGGAATCGTTCAATCACATTTTGCATTTAAACTGTAAGAGTCCCCATCTTTTTTTCTTCGGAATTCAGCTTACGATGAATCATTATATCTACAATATTTTTTCCGAATTTTTCCTAGGCGGAGAACATTGATAACAACAATTATCCTTAAAAAGGATACAGAAATTTTTTTTTATTTATTTCAAAAACGATTTTAAAATATACATAATTACCTAACATGTGGCGTAGTTCGCGTTAAATTTATTTGTACCGTCGATTAACAATATTTTTTTTTAAGAAGTTGATGTAAAACTTTTTTGGCGAATAACTATTGCAAAAATGTTCATTTTGCAAAAATATTTCGGGGACAAGTTCTTGATGCGGAGAGCTATCGATTAAGACGCGAATCATAAAAATCTAATAAAAAAAATTTTTTGTGCTGATTTGAAAAATTCTGACCCTATTGCAATATAAAACCGACTCAATTTCGTGCGCTAACACCAGCACCGGCTCCAATATAGCGCTAGTGTAAATTGGCGTCACCACAACGCCAATAACAGCACCATCGTATATGTATATGTATGACACCGTCACAATTATGTATGTATGCTTGGTATTCATCTAAGTGACTCTTAATTTCCAGCATATTTTCACAAATATACGGAATAGAATGTTTCCAAATGATTATGAAAATTAATTGTGCCCGCGTAAACATATGTAAGCAGAATTGCGCCAAAAGAAATAAAACGGGGATGGTAAATAGTAGCAAGCGAAAAATTGTTATTTTTTGATTATTCGCTGACAATTGCGCTAAAGGTGTTATTGCGCCAGTACCGTGCGCTGGCGCCACGATAGGCGCTGGAGTTATTGTATCAGCGCCAAAAAAATTGCGCCATTACCCATGGCTATTCACTGTCACAATTTATTCTATGGCCGAAAGTTAATACAGATTTTTGTTGAGTACAATTATTTAAGCATACAGTTCAAGGCATGAAAAATAACTTCGTTATAAGGTATGTTTTTTTTACAGAGCCTAAAATCAGGGTTTGAATTTGCTTGCTGCAAAATAGCAATAGCCGATGTTTTTTGCTTATTGCTGAATTCAGCCGAGCCAAAAACGAAAACACGAATCATTCGCTTCAGTTTTCAGCTGAGTCGTGTTTGCTTGTATAGTTAAGCCAAGCAACTCAATTTGAGAGGGTTGCTTTTACTTCCAGCAATTAGTTGAGTGGTAAATTTTTGCTTACAGTTGCTTATTTTGCTGAAACTAGTTTTTAAGCAAAATTCAACATGAAAAGATGTTTACAAATGGACATACATACATATTATGTGTACATACATACATTCATAAGTAAATATGTATAAAATCGAAATATGCGTAAACAAATCGTTTCAGCAAAATAAGCAAAAGCAGAAAAAATGCAAAGACACATCTAATTGCTGGAAGTAAAATGAAATCTCCCAAATCGCGTTGCTTTGCTTAACTATACAAGCAAACACGGCTCATAGCCCAGTTAGCCGAGAACGTGTGGTCCGCTCGCTGACGCAAACGCCCATATGCAATTTTTAGGATTTTTTGAGCACGTAGCAATCAGCTGTTTTACTCACACATATTTACATATATTGTTATGGTTGGCATTCGAATATCGAGTGGAGCAGCAATGCATGGCGGTCGGCATGATCTAGGGTTGCACTGTGGCTAGTCATTGTCGGCTGGGCGGGGTTCTTGCCTACATTGCTGTCCTGCGCCATAAACAGAAAAAATTCATATCATGCCTTTTCAAACCAAAACGAGTAAAATCACACTAAAACAACATCCGGTTTAGCCGGATGCCACGGACGGACCGTTGAAAAAATTCGAAAATTCAAAATAACCCGAAAAATCCAAATTCAAGAGGCCAGGCATCAGTTAAATTTAAATAAATGCGAACCGAGGGAAAATGTTATTAAAATTTGAATATGAATTCTAAAATGTACGTTAAGGTCAGACGGACGTTAGCAAAGAATTTAAACCAAAATTTAAACCGGACGGAAATACTGACATCAACGGAAAAATTTTAAAATAGATAAGCGGGCGTTAAATTTAAATAATCGCGGACGGAAGAGAAAAGATTTAAAAATTTAAATTTGAACGTACGTTGAAGTCGATGTGCATTAGAGTTGAATAAACATTATCAAAAGAAACTGTCAGTTAATTTAAATTTGAATATATATATCGCGAGAGAAAAAAAAATCGTTAACTTTGATTTTAAATTTGAACCAACCGGAACGACCGGTTATTAACGGGCACCTGAAAATACATAAAAAAGCTGAAATTTAAAATATATGAGCAATCAAAAAAAATTAAAGGCCGAACTCACAAGGGGGTGGCACTGCTGATGTTGTTGCAGCGCCGGTGCGTTTTGTCCCACCCTAATCCATGGTCACTGTCGCACCCGGGTATCAGTGACCCCTTACCTGTGGTGCGCCGCTGGTGTTGTTGCAGCGTCGGTGCTTATCGACCCACCCTCATCCATGGTCATCAGTGCACCTATAGTTTGATGACCCCATAATTGAAATCCCTATGCCTTTTAAATGAAGAGAATCAGCATTCCCCTTTTAATTTATAATTTATTCAAAAGTCATAACTTTACAAGTGTTCATCACTAAAAAATATGCGTGTTATATATATAAGGATATATACGCTTCAACATATATATTTTACGTTGCTTATAATTATATCTATACATTTGAAACGTGCTCGAAAATAAAAGTAGATGAAAGCTGCTTAGATACTAAGTTGGAAAAAAAAATAAATAAAAGGAAACTGCATAATAAATTCCTTTTGTATAGTGTATTGTATATGTATTTTGTAGAAGAGTGAAAAAAAGGGGTGAGTGAGGGAAATTACTATTCATCAATTTGGTTATATATCATATCATTTATGGCCTTTATTGATTATTATTAATGTTTAATTTATTGGGTCTTGCTATTTACGTTGGGTTAATCACGTTTCCCTACACAGTTCTCCGCCTCTTTTGTCTAGCCTATCATTAAAAAAAAATTTTTCCTTTTATTTTTTTGCATTTACATTAAGTACATATGTATGTGTATAGCTAAGTGGTTGTATGTGTAATTATTCGCAAAATACAAAATTATTAAATGTTAGCCTTTGAGGCGTATTAGTGTAATTTGATAGAGTAATTTACGAGGGAAATACCAAAGTAGCCGAGTAGCAACTCTCTATTTGCATTATATTTAGTAAAACAGTTTAAGCAAGGCTGCTCGTGAAAATAGACCAAGATTACAATAATTGTAAAAAAAAAGGGTACGAAAAATTTACATTGTTTGGTTGCCTATCAAAAGCAAAATAATCCCGACTTAAGAATTACCGATAAAATCGTATCATAATTAACTTCGCTCATCTGAAAACAAAACGAAATATCAAAAGGAGTTTCGTTCTGTTTATACCTGTTTGTTTGGTGCTCAGCCATATAAAAGCATGCATGTATATATTATGTTCTATTTTTTTTTGTTTAATTTGTTTACCGCTTAAATTATCAGCAAATAAGTTTAGGTAAGCTGAATAACCGTTGTAATTCAAGGTAATCAGAGGAACGAAATTTCACAAATTAAGTTTGCTAAGGTGAGACCCCCTCATTTTTGTTTGTTTGTTTACAAGCTTAAGAAAAAGGATTTTTAGAAAAAAAAAGAAAACAAAATTTACGTTTCTCGTCTCCACTCACCACCGTTGCGGTGCACCTTTGGTGGTGGAGTCACCGATCTGCTGCCGTTGTTGGAGTTGCTGGGCCACTATGTGAGATGCTGTCGTTGTTGTTGTGCCAAACCCAATTTGCCGTGGTTGTTGCAGTGGCAAAAAAAATTTTTGGTGGTTTGCTGTTGTTGTTCCGGCTGTGCCGCTATCGTGTTTTGTTGGGTGGCACTTATGCTGTGCTTGATTGCTGCTGAGGTTGCGGCACCATCGGTGGCTCTTACCGCTGTTGTATGTGCACCATACGTCACACTTCCGGTGGCACTCACGGTTGTTGCTTTTGTTGTGGCTACACTTATGCTGTGCTATGCTGTTGGTGTTGTGATGTCACTACAGATATGTGCATTGTTGTTGTCGTGATGCCGACTATTTGGCGATTTGCTGCGGTGGTAGTGGTGGCAATCATCCGTTGCTGTTGTGGTGCCAATTATTGGTGATTTGCTGTTGCAGTTTAGCAAAAAGTACCGCAGGGTCGAAGTTACGTAAAGCACCAAGTTGCACAAATCTCCACTTTCCGGCGCGTCGAATTTTTTTTTTTTTCCAGTGCCCCTTTATTTCCTATACTGCGATGCATCCTATACATATGCACATGTCTGTTATCGCTTCTTAAACTTCACTTCAAATTTTCTCGATTGTAATATGTAGAATTTGCGGCTGCCTTGCGGATAATTAGCAACACAAAACGTGAAATTAATGCTCAACGTTTTCTTTTCCACGATACGCGCAAGAAAAAAAATCTTTAATTTTTGGTTGCCTGCGTTTATACATTTATTAGGTCATTTATATCGTATTGCTCATGCTAATATCGCGAATAAGCCGCAAATAAGCTAATAGCCATATAACACAACCACGCGCGTTTTTTTTTTTTCTTCTTTTTGTTTAAACAACCAATCACCCAACTAAATTTGCCAACCGATTTTTCGAATTCTTCGACCGCCTCGTTCAACAGACTTTTCCCAACTAACTACCGCTGTACTAAAATTTTTCTATCCAAGCGTGCCTTCCACCTTTTTATCTATTCAGTTTGGAAGAGTACCGTTTTCTTTCGTTTATGTATGCATTAGGGTGAAAACAGAATCAGAACGTAACGACAAGACACTGCGTCAGCGACAGTCTGTCACGATTAAAATATATGCGCTATTATGGAAGCGATTACAATAAAGTCTACGCGTCGCAACGTCTCCAACGACAAAATTACGTTGTCATCAACTTAGACTGATTTCTAATTTCGGTGACGAGGAAGAGTTGTCGCTGCGTTATGAAATATGAAAGTTTTGACAACTCAATAATTCTGACGAGCTTTACAGAAAAAAAAATAAATATTTATACGCAATCAAACGTAATGAAAATCTAATGCATTACATTAATGAATTTAGCTATTTAGCTTATTGTTTTGCGTTGAAAATTTATGATCTAAGCGAAAGAAAACCTCTAATTGTGACTTAAAAATTGTAATGTGGCTGCAACAGGCATATGTAATGACAATTGTTGACACTTTTATCATGCTTTAATCGCTGAACTCGCACTGACATTATTACGTCCAGCGTATGTCGCTGTCGCACCGTCGCGTCGCCTCGATTTGTCTTCAGCGTAAAGTGGCGTGACTGCCGCTTGTTCAGTGGCGTGATTTTACTGTAATTTGGATGTCCATATTCTGGTGTGACGCTAGCAATAACATAAGCGAGACGGAATGCGGTTGCCATGACACACAAAAAAAAATTACCAAAACTTTCGGAATAAAATGCCTCAAGCATTTTCCCCATGAAACTATCTCAAAAAAGTCGATTTTATTCGTGCCCTAGTAAATTTGCTACTGTAAAATTCTATTGGTGTGCGTTGGGAATATTAATAGACATTGTTGTCTTACGATCGAATTATAAAAATGGTAAGAGACAAGAAAATCTGATTAATAAAACAATAGTATAAATATGTGGTAAGTAATTAATTAATTTTCTGTGAACTATGTAAAATTTTAAAATTGTATGGAGCGCATGAGAATATTTTATAAAATATGCATTTGAAAGTACCAAGTCACCGAATAACCACGTGTTACGTATTTTCACATTACGAAGTGTTCATGGCAACCCTGGAAGAACCAGTTTGTCCATCACCAATACATGTGCATCTCCCGCCATTGGAACGATTGTCAAGGTTGAGATGGGAAGTTTCTGTTAAGCTTTTCCCATGAGAGGCCTATTTATAGAGGTTGGCTCGAAAGCTTGCCTATTTGCAAATAAAAAAAATTTTCATGCCATCTATAAGGATTGAAATCTGAAGAATGAATCAAAACCACATAACCATTTAGAAGAATAGAAAAAAAACAATATAAATCTCGGACACAATTACTTATTTAAAATTTGTTTACACTCTTAGTGGAGGAAGAGGAGAATTAATTACAGGATTTTGAAAAAAAAAAGGTTACATTTAAGATATCTAGTAACTGAATAAGAAAATTCAAATTTTAATAATTGCCAGAACACCACCAGTGGTGAATGAAATTTATTCGAACAAGGAAATGACTCCTGTCAAAATTGTCAGCTGTTGCCATCGAGACAACCTCATAATCACCCTCGTCTCGCAGTGCGGCCGCCTATTACACTAGCCCATAGCTCAAACATACAAGGTCGATGCGAGGGAGAATCGCTCTTCTTCTTCTTGGCATATGTCACTTATTGTCTGTTGATTTGATTTTACAATCTCGCATGCCTTGTTCGCAGAAGTAGAATGCTAAGCTCAAGGTTTATCCAAAGAAGGTTATATTAGTTACGTTTTGATGTCTGTGTTTCCTTTAAAAAAAAATGTCAACGTAAAAGAGGAGAGAAATTATTTTCAAAGCAAAAAATTTTCCCCAATCGGTTCTATCTGACGTTCGCACTTTTTTTGCACACGTACCCAATTGCAATCAGCTTATCTGCCGCGAAATCCTTCTTTAAACAACCCTTGCTAAGTTGTGTGTTCACTTCTTTTTCCCTGCTTTTGACATTTGAAACAAGCCGCCTAGCGTCAATCGCATATTCTGCCTCCCATGCGACGACCTGTTTAGTTTGGCCACGCGTCAACCATTCTTCTTCACCATGTCAGCACGTCGGCCATTATGAAATGGAAGTTATTGGAAAAGTACTAAAAAAACTACTGAAATAGTGGGGCTGCCACACAGACAGAATCGAGCAACCGAAATTAACCCGTTTATGACCGATATCAGGATTGATATCGATAGCAAACCATAACAGACCTGCTTCGCTTCGAAGACCTGACGAGGGAGCGAACAGGAAAAATGGTTTGCCTGTAAGGTTGTTGCGATAATACTCAACTGTTAACTACGTGGGGCACGACTCACCCCTAGAAAAGAGTCTCAAATTCTACCACAGCTAACCGGGCAACAGAGGCTCCATCAGGTGATACCAAAAAAAACGTATGCTATATGAACGTGTCCAATCTAGTGATATATGTAAATCCGAGATTAATTGAAAGTCAGGTATATATATAAAAAAATTCATTTGGTAAAAAAAAACCAAAATGCGTAAGTCCGGTGTTGCGGTAATTCTCTATTGGCTTAGGCCAGAGAAGCCTACTCCCCCCTAGGAGCCCTCCTCCTAGGTGCCGAACTTGGTCGGTCTTAACAACCTGTCCCCCCCGGCTGATCCAACCCCGCACGCTGGACCCAGGACAGGCGGTCTTGAAAAAGACCCTTGGTCCGCTGGTTTCTCGCCCCCCGGAATGGGCTTTACAAAAAAATTAAATTATTTTGTTTCCTATTTTAAGGCTTCGCGGCCTTAGACATTTTTTTTACAGGAGAACGCGTCTAAACTCCGAATACAATCACCCTATCAGCTGGTCTATGGTCCCTAACCTCTCGAAGCTGGACAAAAAAAAACTTTAACAGGAAAATCATCAATACTCCGTTTGAATAGACATTTTTGTATTGGAGAACTCGGCAAAACTCCGTAAGGTTAGGCATTTGATATTGGAGAACTCGCCAAAACTCCATAAAACTAGACATTTTAATTTGGGAGAACTCGTCAAAACTCCGTATAAGCAGACCAATTGGAGTATGGACTGCTAGATGGTCCACGGTTCCCGGTGGGAGCGCTTGTGATCCACCTATTATTATAACTGCTCGGGGAGAATACTGGGCGAATTGTCCCCGACCGCCAAGACGCCCAGCGGAGTCTTATTGAGGACGGATATCAGAAGCGTGGAATCGTCCTATTAATCTCCCTGTTAAGTCTTCTAAGTCATACAGTGCATTGCCAACTTTCCCACGAACTCGACACTTAATATATTTTGGCAGGAATTTCGCGTTTATGCCCTGTTTGAAGTTACTCAAGGCAAAATTTCTTCGAAATACTTCTTGACCTTCCCTATAATTCACAAGCCTAGAGCGCTTATTGTAAACCTGCTTGACTTTCTCATTTGCCTGTGCTAAGTTTCTACGGATTTGCTCGTGGATTCCTGATAACTTGTCAGCTTTACTTACTATCGGTACGCGATCTTCTTTGAGGCTATCCAATTTCTCTAATAACTTATACGCGGATGCGTGTTGGACCATATTCTGACCATATAATGCAAAGTACGGAGAGCACTGAATTGACGTATGAAAATCGCTTCTTAGAACTGCTAAAATTTCGGGTATGTGTTTGTCCCAGTCCGTATGATCCTGCTTATCTTTTAGGAAAATTCTTATCTTGGAAACTATCTCTCTATTCACGCGTTCGGACGCATTAGCTTGTGGAGAATATACTCCTGTTCTAACATGCGTCACACCGTACTTCTCAAAGAACGCTTTCATTTCTTTTGAGATGAATTGTTTCCCATTATCGCTGTGGATATATTCTGGGACCCCTATAGCTGGAAAAATTTCTGTACCGAAGTAGTTCATTACATTGATAGATGTCGCTCTCTGCATTGGCTTCAGCCACTCATACTTTGAAAAATGGTCTAAAATAATAAAAAGAAACTGGTTCCTACGTTTGGATCTCGGATAAGGTCCTAAGAAGTCGCAATATAAGCGCTGAAAAGGTCTCTCTGTAACAAAAGCGCTTCCTATAGGTGGTCTTGACTGCTGATTCGTTGTTTTTACAGCCTTGCAAGTGTCACAATCCTTTACATAAGCTCTAACATTTCTATTAAAATATAGTGTCTGCTTTAAGTCTTTTTAGGTAAAAAAACTGAAAGCAAATAAAAAAAGTTTCTATCGTACCAGATAACAGCAAAAAAAAAGTTCTGACAAACTGATTCGTGATTCTATAGCGGTACCGACCTTAAATTCCCTTTTTTTTTGAAATTATATAACATTACACAACTTATACATACATACAAACACACATTGTTAAAACTGATTAGCGTATAAATCTATATAAGTACATATAAGAAGAAATTAGAAAAATATCAATATACATATTTATTAATTAATGAGAATGCTGACCTCCCATTATAAAAGGCACAGGTTACAGAAAAAAAATAAAAAAATATAAACCCCCTTGAAAAATAAAAACAAAAAAAAACATTAAGACGGTGTGTGCCAACTGGTCTCCAGCGCACCAACCGCAATGCAGGGTTGCTCGGAAGCTAAATCCCTGAGACAGGCTGGCTAACTAGAAGATAGTTAACAATAACATAAAAAAAATTCAAATTTTGCGAAATACTAACCTATCTCCGCCGCAATGAAAGGCACGGTTTGAAGCCGCTACCCCAGACTTGCGAAGAAGGATTTGTTAGCTTAGGATCCAACTCAACTCATCGCAATGAAGGCGGTGTTCGAATCTCCACCCCAGACGCGAGATGAGCTAGGCCCCAAAAGAAAAAAAAATCCGATACACAATACTGCACAAAAGACATATTCGGCAAAAAGAAATAAAAATAAATACTGAATCTAGCGGACATGCCCCTCGGACGACAGTGAAACCAAATTTAATATTTAAACTACAAAAAAAAATTAAGTGCGTTAAACACTGCCTCTCCGGGTGAAATGCAAAAAGAAAAAAAACAGACTGGGTGACGTAAAGTCTCGTGGAGCCTTGAGCCACTAACAACAATGCCTCTCCAATCAGCCTGATCAATCTCATCATCCCGCCGCAACGCAGTGGCGGCTACTGAGGCTGCCAATCTGGGACTTGCGTGAAGATGAAACTTCGCTGACCGACCAGAAAACCACTGAAGCCAGCACCCAAGGCCCCACGTTGGGCGCCATCTGTTATGGTTGGCATTCGAATATCGAGTGGAGCAGCAATGCATGGCGGTCGGCATGATCTAGGGTTGCACTGTGGCTAGTCATTGTCGGCTGGGCGGGGTTCTTGCCTACATTGCTGTCCTGCGCCATAAACAGAAAAAATTCATATCATGCCTTTTCAAACCAAAACGAGTAAAATCACACTAAAACAACATCCGGTTTAGCCGGATGCCACGGACGGACCGTTGAAAAAATTCGAAAATTCAAAATAACCCGAAAAATCCAAATTCAAGAGGCCAGGCATCAGTTAAATTTAAATAAATGCGAACCGAGGGAAAATGTTATTAAAATTTGAATATGAATTCTAAAATGTACGTTAAGGTCAGACGGACGTTAGCAAAGAATTTAAACCAAAATTTAAACCGGACGGAAATACTGACATCAACGGAAAAATTTTAAAATAGATAAGCGGGCGTTAAATTTAAATAATCGCGGACGGAAGAGAAAAGATTTAAAAATTTAAATTTGAACGTACGTTGAAGTCGATGTGCATTAGAGTTGAATAAACATTATCAAAAGAAACTGTCAGTTAATTTAAATTTGAATATATATATCGCGAGAGAAAAAAAAATCGTTAACTTTGATTTTAAATTTGAACCAACCGGAACGACCGGTTATTAACGGGCACCTGAAAATACATAAAAAAGCTGAAATTTAAAATATATGAGCAATCAAAAAAAATTAAAGGCCGAACTCACAAGGGGGTGGCACTGCTGATGTTGTTGCAGCGCCGGTGCGTTTTGTCCCACCCTAATCCATGGTCACTGTCGCACCCGGGTATCAGTGACCCCTTACCTGTGGTGCGCCGCTGGTGTTGTTGCAGCGTCGGTGCTTATCGACCCACCCTCATCCATGGTCATCAGTGCACCTATAGTTTGATGACCCCATAATTGAAATCCCTATGCCTTTTAAATGAAGAGAATCAGCATTCCCCTTTTAATTTATAATTTATTCAAAAGTCATAACTTTACAAGTGTTCATCACTAAAAAATATGCGTGTTATATATATAAGGATATATACGCTTCAACATATATATTTTACGTTGCTTATAATTATATCTATACATTTGAAACGTGCTCGAAAATAAAAGTAGATGAAAGCTGCTTAGATACTAAGTTGGAAAAAAAAATAAATAAAAGGAAACTGCATAATAAATTCCTTTTGTATAGTGTATTGTATATGTATTTTGTAGAAGAGTGAAAAAAAGGGGTGAGTGAGGGAAATTACTATTCATCAATTTGGTTATATATCATATCATTTATGGCCTTTATTGATTATTATTAATGTTTAATTTATTGGGTCTTGCTATTTACGTTGGGTTAATCACGTTTCCCTACACAGTTCTCCGCCTCTTTTGTCTAGCCTATCATTAAAAAAAAATTTTTCCTTTTATTTTTTTGCATTTACATTAAGTACATATGTATGTGTATAGCTAAGTGGTTGTATGTGTAATTATTCGCAAAATACAAAATTATTAAATGTTAGCCTTTGAGGCGTATTAGTGTAATTTGATAGAGTAATTTACGAGGGAAATACCAAAGTAGCCGAGTAGCAACTCTCTATTTGCATTATATTTAGTAAAACAGTTTAAGCAAGGCTGCTCGTGAAAATAGACCAAGATTACAATAATTGTAAAAAAAAAGGGTACGAAAAATTTACATTGTTTGGTTGCCTATCAAAAGCAAAATAATCCCGACTTAAGAATTACCGATAAAATCGTATCATAATTAACTTCGCTCATCTGAAAACAAAACGAAATATCAAAAGGAGTTTCGTTCTGTTTATACCTGTTTGTTTGGTGCTCAGCCATATAAAAGCATGCATGTATATATTATGTTCTATTTTTTTTTGTTTAATTTGTTTACCGCTTAAATTATCAGCAAATAAGTTTAGGTAAGCTGAATAACCGTTGTAATTCAAGGTAATCAGAGGAACGAAATTTCACAAATTAAGTTTGCTAAGGTGAGACCCCCTCATTTTTGTTTGTTTGTTTACAAGCTTAAGAAAAAGGATTTTTAGAAAAAAAAAGAAAACAAAATTTACGTTTCTCGTCTCCACTCACCACCGTTGCGGTGCACCTTTGGTGGTGGTGTCACCGATCTGCTGCCGTTGTTGGAGTTGCTGGGCCACTATGTGAGATGCTGTCGTTGTTGTTGTGCCAAACCCAATTTGCCGTGGTTGTTGCAGTGGCAAAAAAAATTTTTGGTGGTTTGCTGTTGTTGTTCCGGCTGTGCCGCTATCGTGTTTTGTTGGGTGGCACTTATGCTGTGCTTGATTGCTGCTGAGGTTGCGGCACCATCGGTGGCTCTTACCGCTGTTGTATGTGCACCATACTTCACACTTCCGGTGGCACTCACGGTTGTTGCTTTTGTTGTGGCTACACTTATGCTGTGCTATGCTGTTGGTGTTGTGATGTCACTACAGATATGTGCATTGTTGTTGTCGTGATGCCGACTATTTGGCGATTTGCTGCGGTGGTAGTGGTGGCAATCATCCGTTGCTGTTGTGGTGCCAATTATTGGTGATTTGCTGTTGCAGTTTAGCAAAAAGTACCGCAGGGTCGAAGTTACGTAAAGCACCAAGTTGCACAAATCTCCACTTTCCGGCGCGTCGAATTTTTTTTTTTTTCCAGTGCCCCTTTATTTCCTATACTGCGATGCATCCTATACATATGCACATGTCTGTTATCGCTTCTTAAACTTCACTTCAAATTTTCTCGATTGTAATATGTAGAATTTGCGGCTGCCTTGCGGATAATTAGCAACACAAAACGTGAAATTAATGCTCAACGTTTTCTTTTCCACGATACGCGCAAGAAAAAAAATCTTTAATTTTTGGTTGCCTGCGTTTATACATTTATTAGGTCATTTATATCGTATTGCTCATGCTAATATCGCGAATAAGCCGCAAATAAGCTAATAGCCATATAACACAACCACGCGCGTTTTTTTTTTTCTTCTTTTTGTTTAAACAACCAATCACCCAACTAAATTTGCCAACCGATTTTTCGAATTCTTCGACCGCCTCGTTCAACAGACTTTTCCCAACTAACTACCGCTGTACTAAAATTTTTCTATCCAAGCGTGCCTTCCACCTTTTTATCTATTCAGTTTGGAAGAGTACCGTTTTCTTTCGTTTATGTATGCATTAGGGTGAAAACAGAATCAGAACGTAACGACAAGACACTGCGTCAGCGACAGTCTGTCACGATTAAAATATATGCGCTATTATGGAAGCGATTACAATAAAGTCTACGCGTCGCAACGTCTCCAACGACAAAATTACGTTGTCATCAACTTAGACTGATTTCTAATTTCGGTGACGAGGAAGAGTTGTCGCTGCGTTATGAAATATGAAAGTTTTGACAACTCAATAATTCTGACGAGCTTTACAGAAAAAAAATAAATATTTATACGCAATCAAACGTAATGAAAATCTAATGCATTACATTAATGAATTTAGCTATTTAGCTTATTGTTTTGCGTTGAAAATTTATGATCTAAGCGAAAGAAAACCTCTAATTGTGACTTAAAAATTGTAATGTGGCTGCAACAGGCATATGTAATGACAATTGTTGACACTTTTATCATGCTTTAATCGCTGAACTCGCACTGACATTATTACGTCCAGCGTATGTCGCTGTCGCACCGTCGCGTCGCCTCGATTTGTCTTCAGCGTAAAGTGGCGTGACTGCCGCTTGTTCAGTGGCGTGATTTTACTGTAATTTGGATGTCCATATTCTGGTGTGACGCTAGCAATAACATAAGCGAGACGGAATGCGGTTGCCATGACACACAAAAAAAAATTACCAAAACTTTCGGAATAAAATGCCTCAAGCATTTTCCCCATGAAACTATCTCAAAAAAGTCGATTTTATTCGTGCCCTAGTAAATTTGCTACTGTAAAATTCTATTGGTGTGCGTTGGGAATATTAATAGACATTGTTGTCTTACGATCGAATTATAAAAATGGTAAGAGACAAGAAAATCTGATTAATAAAACAATAGTATAAATATGTGGTAAGTAATTAATTAATTTTCTGTGAACTATGTAAAATTTTAAAATTGTATGGAGCGCATGAGAATATTTTATAAAATATGCATTTGAAAGTACCAAGTCACCGAATAACCACGTGTTACGTATTTTCACATTACGAAGTGTTCATGGCAACCCTGGAAGAACCAGTTTGTCCATCACCAATACATGTGCATCTCCCGCCATTGGAACGATTGTCAAGGTTGAGATGGGAAGTTTCTGTTAAGCTTTTCCCATGAGAGGCCTATTTATAGAGGTTGGCTCGAAAGCTTGCCTATTTGCAAATAAAAAAAATTTTCATGCCATCTATAAGGATTGAAATCTGAAGAATGAATCAAAACCACATAACCATTTAGAAGAATAGAAAAAAAACAATATAAATCTCGGACACAATTACTTATTTAAAATTTGTTTACACTCTTAGTGGAGGAAGAGGAGAATTAATTACAGGATTTTGAAAAAAAAAAGGTTACATTTAAGATATCTAGTAACTGAATAAGAAAATTCAAATTTTAATAATTGCCAGAACACCACCAGTGGTGAATGAAATTTATTCGAACAAGGAAATGACTCCTGTCAAAATTGTCAGCTGTTGCCATCGAGACAACCTCATAATCACCCTCGTCTCGCAGTGCGGCCGCCTATTACACTAGCCCATAGCTCAAACATACAAGGTCGATGCGAGGGAGAATCGCTCTTCTTCTTCTTGGCATATGTCACTTATTGTCTGTTGATTTGATTTTACAATCTCGCATGCCTTGTTCGCAGAAGTAGAATGCTAAGCTCAAGGTTTATCCAAAGAAGGTTATATTAGTTACGTTTTGATGTCTGTGTTTCCTTTAAAAAAAAATGTCAACGTAAAAGAGGAGAGAAATTATTTTCAAAGCAAAAAATTTTCCCCAATCGGTTCTATCTGACGTTCGCACTTTTTTTGCACACGTACCCAATTGCAATCAGCTTATCTGCCGCGAAATCCTTCTTTAAACAACCCTTGCTAAGTTGTGTGTTCACTTCTTTTTCCCTGCTTTTGACATTTGAAACAAGCCGCCTAGCGTCAATCGCATATTCTGCCTCCCATGCGACGACCTGTTTAGTTTGGCCACGCGTCAACCATTCTTCTTCACCATGTCAGCACGTCGGCCATTATGAAATGGAAGTTATTGGAAAAGTACTAAAAAAACTACTGAAATAGTGGGGCTGCCACACAGACAGAATCGAGCAACCGAAATTAACCCGTTTATGACCGATATCAGGATTGATATCGATAGCAAACCATAACAATATATAAAGTTTGTTTACATTTTGGCAGGGTTGCCGTTTAGTCATTTTTGAACAAACAAGATTTTTACTAATCTTCAAAGTGTTATGCGGATTACTCTTCAATACACAACTGTGCATTATTTGCCAAATGACAAGAAAATACTAATTTAATCGTTTTTAAAGTTGTCGTTGACGACTTTTTTTTTTATTAATTTAGCTACTTTTTTACGGCTTAGTTGGTAATTAAAACACATTTTTCTTGTAATTTTGTTGCTGTCCAATATATTTCCATCACACCTTGGTTATAGTTATCAAGGGCTAAAACATAAAATAACAAAAAACACAGTCAGAACATTAAATTTACAATTGAAAATCCATAAAAAAATTATATTGGGAAGCAACAAGATTCTCACAAAAATCTGTGTTTAATTAAGAAATCTGTTCTGAGTTTCTGTAACTCATATCTTTTCTAGTGTAAATAGGTGCTGACAAAGTGTGGATCGTATTAGTGTGACATCACTTTAATTGGTTTTGTTACAGAAACTCAGATTTATTGTGGCAATTTATAACTTTTTAATGTAGAAAAATTGCAGAATAAGACCACCAAGAGTTATCAATTAAGAAAATACCGCCACCATTGTGGATAAATACAATTTTTGCATTAATTTTCAGTAATATCTTCATTTATTAGGAGTGTTCAATATCTCAAAATTTTTACATATTTTTACGAATAGTTACCAAATAGTACCCAAAAAATTCGCAAAAGAGAGCCAAATTGAGCGAGTAAGACCTCGAGAGAGTTGATAAACGCTGCAAGTAAAATTTTCACTTGCAACTACTAGCAGCTTTAAAAAAATAGAAGTGTCAAAAATATATGATCACAAAAATTTCAATTGGAAATATATAAACATTTTAAACGCAAATTTCTAATTGTGTACTAAATAAGTTAGCGCAAAAACGAATCTTGATGATGTTGTGGAATAGCCAAAGTAGAATTTTGTGTTCCTAATTCAGTTATTTCCATTCATTTCCAATTTCAAAAATTTTAATTACAACCTAACCTAAAAATCAAATTGTCAAAACAGCGTATCAGCTGTTTTCTTGCGAATGTTTACGATTTGGTGTTCAATTACTTTGGTTGATAATTTTCTCTTTTTCTCGTTTTTACTCTTAATTTGACATTGACGCTCTTTTCGCAAGTACTTGCAAGAAAAGTTGTTGAACAAAGCTATTATCTTGTTATTAATTTATATATATATATATTTACATTTTGTTTGGTATTTAAAAAAAATTTATAAACGTTTTCTTTACTTTCTTTTTAAAAATTAAAGTAATAATAAATGGTTCGTTTAAGTAGACATACTATTTTTTCCATGTGAACACATATACGTATATTCGATAACATTTTACAATCTTGTTGAGTTAGTTGTATAATACTGTGAAAATTACTGTTTAAATATTTAATAACTAAAAATGTTCAACTGGCAACCCTTCTACCATGCAACCATGCCAGCGATCAGCTGACACATTTTTACGTAAAAAATCAAAATGATTTTGATTTCTGCGTTACGGGCTTCTGCGTCGTACATCGTTGAATAATCGGTTACATACAAATCCCATTAAATAGGTTGGATCAGCTGACACGGTACACGGGTTTACGTTCTCGACTAACTGGGCTATCAGCTGAAAACTGAAGCGAATGAATCGTGTTCTCGTTTTTTACTCGGCTGGCCGAGTTTGCTAATTTACTTTTCGTTAGCAAAAGCAAAGCAAAAGCAAATGCAGCAAAAGTAGTTAAGCAATTTCAAACCCTGCCTAAAATACATTAACTTCGTTTTATTGCTTCCCACGAATTTATGTCTTGCAAACCAAGACTTAGCAAATGTACATCATGCTTACGAGGAAAAATGCGAGCTATTGGAAAAGGAGGCGTGGCACCTTCCATACAAACTTAATATTTCATGTTGAATATCTCTGGAAATGTTCTCCGTAAGATATCAAAACTTGGAGGGATAGGATAGGGATAGGGATATTCAGAGAATTGGCAATTATTTAGTACATACATTGCTATCGATTTTAAGATACTGGTGAGCAACACGGTAATCTAGGACTTTTTCTATATGCTTTATACACGGTAGGCAGGAAGCGACGATAGGTTGCATGAAAATGTCGAGAAAAAAGGAAAGTGGGGTTGTGTTATGTGATGTTTATAGATGAAACATCCGTTGAAATTAAAATCCGAGCTGCTCCTTTTTCAAGGATATCCATATTTTTTGTTTTTTATGAAAGGATCAAATATTGAGGAATTCGAAAATTCGCCACCGTCCAAATTTTTCCGATTTCAATACATTATTTGGTCGCTAAGGGATACAAAAAAAGGTATTAAAAAGAAAAAAGGACACCTGTAGTGGAAAAATCCAATGTGAACAGGACCTAAAGGATAACCACTGAAATATAAAATAACACAAAAAGTACCCACTTTAATTTGCGTATAACTCCTAAAATGTTAACTCTACGTGAAAATTCCTTATTATATGTTTCATTCAGAATAAATAAAGAAATATTTCTTTAATATACAATTTTGATGTACCTGCAGTGCTTAATGTACTTTTGTGCATCTAAAGTGAAAAATTCAAAAAAAGTACGTTTTTTTTATAGTGCTATTTTAAGTTCAAATATTTTTGTAGTTTATGTAAATATTTTAATCTAATGATCCAACTCTCATTCCTACATATCTATACGTTAATACTAAAAAAGAGTTAGAGCTGAGATACGCGCCAGCTGTGCACGGTGGGCGGGAAGCAACAATAGGTTGCATGGGAATATCGTAAAAACGATGGCCCAACGAATATGTGCCTAGCTGTGTGCTGGTACTAATTTTCGTTTAAAAAAAATGTTGGAGATTTTATTCACGCTTGCTGTGTGTTTATGAAGTATATTAGAATATCATTTTACGTAAGTTTTTAGCCGGCGATCGTTTTTTCGATATTTTCATGCAACCTATTTTTGCTTACCGCCCACCGTGCACAGCTAGCACGTATTTCAGCTCTAATTCTTTTTAATATTAACGTATAGATATGTAAGAATGAGAATTGGATCATTAGATTAAAATATTTACATAAACTAGAAAAATATTTGAACTTAAAGTAGCACCATAAAAAAAGTACTTTTTTTTTTTGAAATTTTCACTTTAGATGGACCAAAGTGCATTAACCACTGCAGGTACATCAAAATTGTATATCAAAGAAATATTCCCTTATTTATTCTGAATGAAACATATAATAAGGAATTTTCACGTAGAGTTAACATTTTAGGAGTTATACGCAAATTAAAGTGGGTACTTTTTGTGTTATTTTATATTTCAGTGCTTATCCTTTAGGTCCTGTTCACATTGGATTTTTCCACTACAGGTGTCCTTTTTTCTTTTTAATACCTTTTTTTGTATCCCTTAGCGACCAAATAATGTATTGAAATCGGAAAAATTTGGACGGTGGCGAATTTTCGATTTCCTCAATATTTGATCCTTTCAAAAAAAACAAAAAATGTGGATATCCTTGAAAAAGGAGCAGCTTGGATTTTAATTTCAACGGATGTTTCATCTATAAACATCACATAACACAACCCCACTTTCCTTTTTTCTCGACATTTTCATGCAACCTATCGTCGCTTCCTGCCTACCGTGTATAGGAATAAATTTTAGGCAGAACAATGTCTGGCGGGACAGCTAGTATTAAATAATATTGATTTTCATCCAAATGTTATTTGAAGCAGTGGCAACGAATAACGAGTTGTATTCTAGGTTAAGATTTTATAAAAATTTTTATATTCCCAAAAAATGATACAATAAAAAATATATCTAAAGAAAAAAAAAAAATTAATGGTCAGAAACGTTCCGGGTCCACATTTTGACCCATATCTGGGGATCCGACCTAGGAATCATAATGAGTACAGCTCCATATAAAAGCCCTGCTCAAAGCCTCTCTTTTTATATCAATACTAGCTGACCCGGCAAACTTCGTTCTGCCCAAAATAGATTTTTTTATTAATTCCATTTCAAAAATTGTTATTACACCGATATTATTTTTAATAGAAAATTAACAATTTTTCACTACTTCATTGTGTATACAACTTCAAAAATATATAATTTTAGTATTCAGTTTAAGGCTGCACGATACACAACATATTTAGTTTTCTGTTCCAGATATTTATTTTCACTGAGTATTGGCTATTTTCACTAAGTAAGTAAGAGGATTGATATAGTATACCTCCATAATGGTTTTCAGGCCCCTCCTTCAACCCTTTTAGATATATTCAGCCTCAAAAGTTTAGTACGTATGGGAGGTGCAATGCCCCATTTTTCGATAAATCTTTTTTTTTTTGGGGTGAACATGGTATTGATATCGTATATCTGCATAGTGATTTCTATGTACATGCCATGAACGCTTTTAAGGATATTTAGACTTAAAAATTAAGAACGCATGGGAGGTGCCACGCCCCCTTTTCCCAAAACTACTGTTTTTTTCATAAGCACGCTATTGATATCGTTAATCTCCTGATATATTTTCAGGTCCCAACCTTTTATTTATAGATATTCAGCTTGAAAAATTAAGTTTGTATGGGAGGTGCCACATCCCCTATTCCGATAACCTACACGTTTATGCGCAAAAATTGTTTTGATATCATATAGCTCTGTACCAATTTCCAGGACCCTGACTTAAATACTTTAAAAGATATTCAGCTTAAAAAATTAAGTGTTGTTGGGAAGTGCCACGCCCCCTTTTCGTATAAATCCTATTATTTTGCGTTAATATGGAATTGTTATCGTTTATCTCCATACCAATTTCCAAGTCCCTAGCGTAAACAATTTTAGATATTCAGCATGAAAAATTAAGTTTGTATGGGAGGTGCCACGCCCCTTTTTCCGGTAACCCCCACTTTTATGCGTGGGAATGGTTTTGATATCATTTAGCTCTATACCAATCTTGAACTTTTTTAGAGATAATCAGCTTTAAAAATTAAGGTTGTATGCTAGGGGCCACGCCCCCTTTTATGATAACCCCCACTTTGCTGAGTGAGAAGGGGTTTGATATCACCTACCTCTATACCAATTTTCAGCTCCCTACCTTAAACTGTTTTAGAGATAATTAGCTTTAAAAATTAAGGTTGTATGGGAGGTGCCACGCCCCCTTTTCTGACAACCCCCACTTTGCTGAGTGAGAAGGGGTTTGATATCACCTACCTCTATACCAATTTTCAGCTCCCTACCTTGAACTGTTTTAGAGATAATTAGCTTTAAAAATTAAGGTTGTATGGGAGGTGCCACGCCCCCTTTTCTGACAACCCCCAATTTTCTGAGTGAGAAGGGTTTTGATATCACCTACCTCTATACGAATTTTCAGCTCCCTACCTTAAACTGTTTTAGAGATAATCAGCTTTAAAAATTAAGGTTGTATGGGAGGTGCCACGCCCCCTTTTCTGACAACCCCCAATTTTCTGAGTGAGAAGGGTTTTGATATCACCTACCTCTATACGAATTTTCAGCTCCCTACCTTAAACTGTTTTAGAGATAATCAGCTTTAAAAATTAAGGTTGTATGGGAGGTGCAACGCCCCCTTTTCTGATAACCCCCACTTTTCTGAGTGAGAAGAGTTTTGATAGCACCTACCTCTATACCAATTTTCAGCTCCCTACCTTGAACTGTTTTAGAGATAATCAGCTTTAAAAATTAAGGTTGTATGGGAGGTGCCGCGCCCCCCTAATATTTTTAAATTTTTTCTTCGACTAAACCTTCGCGAGGTAACAACAAACAAACCCCCCTAAGGAAGTATTTGATTTGGTTCAGCCGTTTTCAAGTTTTAGCGTTACAATTAAATACCAAATCATTTTTATATATATAGATTAATTAAAAATATTCCGGGTTCATCCGGGTCCACGTTTTCACCTATATCTCGGAACCCGGAACAAAAATTAGTAAAAAAAAATAAATAAAAAAATCGCAAGAAATGAACAAATTTTTGACCAGCTATCGCCCAGCGAAGTTTTGTTCAACCGCTACAAGTTGTATGTGATTGCAAGCGTATTTTAATTTGATATGTTAATATAGCTTTTTGGCTGGTCGAAAGAAAAGAAAACGAAAAGTTTCTTTTATTCTCCTACGCGTTTCGGCGTTGTCATCGCCTTCCTCAGGGAGTCTAATTTATTTGAAATTGTAAAAAATTAAAAAGTACACAACACATTAATATTTAAATAATTACAATTAAAATTTCTTGATAAAATACATACATATAGCGTAATTTAGAAAACTTTAAGACGACATTTAAAATGACTTACATTTAAAATATTTAAAATACACTTCATATCACAACTATAATCAACATACGTATACTACATAAATATTGCACTTTTTATCTCCTATTGTCATTCGTTCTCGTTATTGTTGCTCTGTAGGCGCCACTTATGTTGTCAACGTCTTCCTTAAAGTTCATTGCGTTTCTTATTCGTTCTTGTATACGCAGACTTCCCAGTGTCAATCTTGTTTTTGTTCGTCCCTCTATGTCCAATATTCTTGCATTGTCAAAGTCTGCTGCATGTCCGATATTCGTTAAGTGTTGCGCTAATGCTGTTGTTGATTTTTTGTTTCTTACGTCTGTTTTATTTTCGCCTATTCTAACACCTAGTGCACGTTTTGTAGTGCCTATGTACGTTTTGATAAAAACCTCATCTTTATTACCTTTGCATCTAATTTCATATACTACGGTGTGTTGTTGTTCTTTATTAATGTTGGCTTTTGTCCCACTAAATATTTTATTTAGTGTGTGCAAAGGTTTGTGTGCAAATATAAGTTTTTCGTTTGGTATACATTTCTTTAAGTTTTGGTTGTCTGTTAACCCCTGTATATATGTCACTCCTCTAAATATTTTGTTTGTGTGTTTGTTCGTTGTTTCTACGTCTATTGTGTTCGTTGTTTGCATACGTTTTGTTGTTGTTATCCATCTCGCTATTATTTTTGTTGGATAACCATTTTTGTGTAGAATGTTTTTGATTTTCCTTTCATTGTCATTTATGAATGCCTGGTCGCTCAGTGCGTAAACCTTCTTTATAAAGTTTATTGATGTTTTCTTTTTGGGTCCACGGGTGGTTAGAATGATAATTGATCATCCTCGAGGATGCCATTGGCTTTGTATACCAATTAGGCAAGAGTTTGTTATTTACCTTATGGATTTCTATCTCTAGGAAGGCTATTTTGTTATTTTTCTTTTTCTGCTGTGAATTGAATCCTTTTATGTTTTGCATTAAGTATTGTCAGTATGTCTTCCACGTCCTTAGTTTTTACAATAGCGAAAATATCATCTACATATTTCGTTATGTATTTGATATTTATGTCTTTACTTTTCAGTTCGCCTATGGCGTCGTCAAGAATTTGGTCCATAACAATGTCGGCAATCGTAGGTGATAGGGGATTTCCCATTGGCATAGGGGATTTCCCATTGGTACACCGCCCCGTTATAAATAAAGTAATTATTGTCTCTTAAGCAGAAATCTATAATGTCAAGGAATTGTTTTCTCGAAAGGTTGGTTTCTTTGTGTAAGGATGTCCATTTCTGCATAATTGTCCGTATTGCTAGGTGCACTGGGATATTGGTGAAGAGGGAAATTACGTCAAATGATATCAGTATCTCATCTCTTTCTATTGTATATTGGTATATTGTTTGAGGCAGAAATAGGTCTAAGAGGTGTGTTTTATTTGTGGATTTTCGGTAGTCCATATAGTCGTGGGGATATAGCAGCTGTGCAAGTCAATTTATGTTTCTCTATAATATCAATACTACTGCCTTGTTTGTATAAGTCATTGACTATGGTATTGTTTTTCCTCATTAATTTTTGGGTGGGATCTACTCTCAGTGGCCGCTGTGGTGCAGTGGGTAGAGTGCTCGCCTGCTATGCCAGAGGTCTCGGGTTCAAACCACGGTCCGAGCAAAACACCAAAAAATTTTTCTAATTAGTAAAAATCCAATTATTGGGTTTTTTAAGAGCGGCGGTCACCTCTCGGCAGTGGACGGCATACCCTCCGAGTGTATCTCTGCCATGGAAAAGCTTCTCACGAAAAATGCATACGCCGTTCGGAGCCGGCATAAAACTGTAGGTCCACCCAATTATGTAGTAGGAAAAACAAAAAGAGTTATAAGTAATAGCGCCATTGTATTATATTATTATTATTATCTACTCTCATGGTTCTGTATGTGTCTTTTTCGTTAAGGAGTCCTATCATTTTGTTTCTGTACTCAGTATTGTTTCTTTAGTACTATGACGAAAGCACTTGCTTTATAATTAAACAATACAACAAACACCATAAAAAATTGGCTAAACAACAACAACAACAAAGGTTGAAATTTTTGCTAGAGTGCAAAGGTTATGGGGTAATTCCACCACACCTGAAAGGAAAAACGAACCACTTCAAACATAGCTTTAA
This sequence comes from Urophora cardui, assembly GCA_960531455.1. Taxonomy (NCBI): domain Eukaryota; kingdom Metazoa; phylum Arthropoda; class Insecta; order Diptera; family Tephritidae; genus Urophora; species Urophora cardui. Next base: position 53,435,584 of record OY482671.1, read on the forward strand.
ATTAGACGCAACAAAAAGGGAATTACAGAAAAGTGAACAGAACTTCATCACAAAAATATTGAACTTGGAAATAAAGGAGGCCAATATCCAAATTAAAATAGTTCGAACCAGTATCAACTATATTAGAAAGTGTAGTGTACTCATACAAACATATGTACAACAACCACGACCTACATGCACGTCTGTTTGTATAGACGCATTGAAAAATGCATTTGATACACTTGACCAATAGTATTGCTTAAAGTATGTCAACGATATAGCTGAGCCAGCATTTATTCTAGCGCTCTGCTTGGCCTTACGCGACACGCTTCTATTGGCTAAAGAAAGTGTTTGCCAAGCTGAACTTGAATTCAGCTATGTAGAAGTCAGAAAAGAGGAGGAGTTTTGGAAATCACTTTTTGTGAACAAAATGTATAAATAGGCTAAGATTTACGAATAAAGACAGACTTGAACACTTGAAATGAATGACTGATGTTATCATGTTTTATTCCGGCTGTCTCTTTTGATAGCCTATTTGATCGGCTGAACTTCCTCGGCCTTAATAAACAAGGAAGTACCTCTTTGAACCCCATAGGACCACCAGAAAAGGATCTAACCACTAAACTAGATCAATATGATTATGATTCGGTAGAAAAACACCAAAACCAGTTCCTAAACTGCATTGCGACTAACACGAAAAACAACTTAAAAAAGAAATTAAAAACACAAATAGACAACAAATTTTATAAATATGGTTTCGTAATGAATGATGACTGGTTTGTCAATAACACCGACTCAACAATTCCTAGGGAGGTACGATGGCTCCTCTCATTAGGAAAGAAATTTGCCCTACCCACAACGAATAAAGCAATGTCACCGATAAAACTGATCGCAGAAATTGAACAAGGGAATCAAACAATAAATGAAGACAAGGAGAAAGACACGGCAAGATGCAACACATCTTCTAGGGTTAAGTCTTTTAGGAGTAAATTTAAGAATAGTGATAAGGATAAGTTTATACTTAAAGTTTTTGAAGACACCAAAAAACTAATACACCAACACAAGGACTCGATCACTATTTTAAACGCTCACTAAGGTAACAAGGCAGTACTAATGAACAATACTGAGTACAGAAACAAAATGATAGGACTCCTTAACGAAAAAGACATATACAGAACGATGAGAGTAGATCCCACCCAAAAATTAATGAGGACAAACAATACCATAGTGAATGACTTATACAAACAAGGCAGTAGTATTGATATTATAGAGAAACATAAATTGACTTGCACAGCTGCTATACCCCCACGACTATATGGACTACCGAAAATCCACAAATAAAACACACCTGTTAGACATATTTCTGCCTCAACCAATATACCGTGCCTCCAACTCTCTAAATACCTAGGACAAATTTTAAAACAACTAATCTCCAAGGACTATAATACTTTTTAAATGCGTTTGCACATATGTATATATGTACACAGTACATTCTAATAGGATGAATTGTCATTTACATTTTAAGAGAATTTGTAATATTACTCTTTATTACTTACCCTCTTCTCCTCTCAACTATTTTCTCTCACTCTCAACTCTTTTCTATGCACTTGACAGAGTTTATGTAGTTGCGTTTATTTTGATATGCCCTTTATGGCATGCGTACATAAGTATCTTTGAAATGCAGTGCCTGATTTTTTGTGTATGCTTATGGGTTCGAATAGTAATAATTACTTATGTTCCAAAGAAAACTCGCATAACATGTTACGTATTTTGTGTAGGCAAACACAAGGCCTTAAGGTCAGTCATATTAATGCACAAAGCTTGGCTAAAAAGATCGATGAATTTAGATTTTTATTTGAAGGCTCGGATGTGGATATTGTTTGTATTTCGGAAACTTGGTTTTCTGTTGAATGTGATAACCAATTATTCTCTGTGAACGGCTATAGATTATTTCGGGTTGACAGAATTGGGCGTGGTGGAGGTGTGGCGATCTATGTAAAAAATTGTATCTCATGCAGACTTCATTGTGTTTCTACACCCCAGAGCTTGGTCGAATATATTTTTGTTGAGGTGTTTACAAAACTCGACAAAATACTCATCGGGTGTATGTATAGGCCAAACAAACAACTTGACTATATGCAATTCATGGAAACCCGAAAATATAACCATTGGTCACAGTAATATCATCCTGACAGGCGATTTCAATTGTGATATCCTTAATGACACTAGATTTACCCAACATGCAAATAATTTAGGTCTGTTCCTAGTAAACCACTTAACACCTACACACTTTACAATCAGCTCTAGCAGTATTCTAGATATTTTTCTAGTCAACGATCGTTCCAAGGTACTGTTATATGACCAGCTTGTTGTCCCCAATTTTTCTAAACACGATCTAATATTTATAACATACGATTTTCACTTTGAAAAAGAGATTCCGTCTTATGCCTATCGTGACTTCAATCATATAAATTATGGTCAGCTTGAAATAGCAGTTAATGAAATTGACTGGAGTTTTGTATACGGTTTGACTTCATCTGACGATCAAATAGATTATATTCAAAATAATATTAATAATCTTTTCGAACAGTTTGTCCCGCTTGTAACAAAGACAAATAGGTTTAAAAGACATCCGTGGTTCAACCGCCATATAAAAAACCTAATAAGCAAATGAAATCAAGCGTATTTGACATGGAAACGTAATAAATCAGACAGAGCCTACACCGAGTTCAAAATTTTAAGAAGAAATGCTACAAAAACCATTAAATCTCAAAAACAGAAATATTATGAGAGTCCATTTAGTACGGCTATTGGCTCGCAACGAACCTGGAAACAGTTACGTGATATCGGTATTGGCAGCAAGAGTACGATCACTCCGGAAAACATAAACGTGAATGAATTAAATCGCGAATTTATAGATTTTTCGTATCCCCGGGCTAAGATAAACTACGATCGGTACAACACGAGTAGTGGCTTTTCATTCTTAGAGTTTAGCTTTCAGCGTGTTGATGACTGCGATATCGTTGAGTCTATACTTTCCATCAAATCAAATGCAACCGGACTTGATGACGGAGTACATCCGAAATTCGTAAAGTGCTTGCTGCAAAAATCCTGCCATATATTACCTATGCCTTTAACACTATTCTAACCACGTCAGTTTTTCTAAATTCCTGGAAGAAGGCTAAAATTATACCCATTCGTAAGCAAAATGGTGAATTTAGACCTATAGCTATCTTACCATTCCTCTCTAAGGTTTTCGAACGTTTAGTACAAGCTCAGATAAATAAGTTCCTAAACAGAAACTCCTTGATAAGCGAGCATCAGTCTGGCTTCAGAGCAAACCGTAGCTGCATTACCACTCTGTTAAACGTCACTGACGATATTAGGCTTAATATTGACAATGATCGCGGTACTTTTCTTACACTCCTGGATCATTCAAAGGCATTTGACTCTGTCGACCATGAATTACTATGCGTTAAACTTAAAACTGCATTTAACTTTTCACGGCATGCGACCGATTTATTAAAATAATATCTCCTTGAGAGATCTCAAGCTGTATGTGTGGGGAGCTCTAAGTCACACCTATTGCATATAAGAAGAGGTGTTCCATAAGGATCTATATTAGGTCCACTTTTGTTTATATTATACATCAATGACTTGCCTGATGTTCTTGTACATAGCAAAGTACACATGTATGCCGATGATGTTCAAATATATTCAAGCAGTTCATTTATTTCGATAATAAATTGCATACGAAATTTGAATTCCGAATTGCGTTTAGTGAGCCAATGGGCTAATTACAATGGGCTAGTTCTGAATCCTACTAAATCACAGTGCATCGTCATCTACAAAAAGACATTTAAACTCGATGATTGTCCCAAGGTGATACTGAATGACGATGTGATACATTTTGTTGATACAGCTAAGAATCTTGGTGTTATTTTTAATCTTACCTTAACGTGGAACAACCACATTTATACGCATATTGTCACTTGCGAAGCGAATATATTTGGCGAGTCGAACAGGTTAGCGAACACATCTAAAATTTGCATTGTGAGTGGCGAATGAACTTTTTCGCGTGCCTTGTAATGTTGCCATTCAAACAAATTGAAAAAGTTCATCCGAATTTGACGTTTCTGTCACTTACTAGAGGTGGGAAACTATCGATAGTCCCACCATCGATAGTTTTTGATAGTTTTAAAAAAACTATTGATAGTGTTCGATAGTCTTAAAAAAATAAACCATCGATAGCACTATCGATAGTACTATCGTATTGAAATAAATATAGATTTGTTCACTGAATCTCTTATAACATTGTCATTTTTCTACTGAAAACAGCTATTAAATCACAGTGTAAAATCAGGATGATATTTAATATTTCGTTAAAATAATGAAAAAAAAGATGAATGCCGGAAAAATAATTAATACAAAATTACAAAAAAAAATGTTTGGTTCGCCATAACTCCGTCACATTAACGTCGATTTTAATTATTTTTGCTTTGGTGGAAATGATATTTCATCCTCTGCAAACGTAACATAAAAACTGGTATTAGCGAAGATATTGACAGACTTGTAAGCGTATTTTTTTTCTTAGCTCAAAAACTGAAACTTTAAAATATTTCGAAAACTGTTTCTTTCAAAAAATCTACAAAACTGGAACCGCCTTTTATTCAGTCTGCAAATGTATAAATCAAAACATTTTGTAAATATGTACACACTAAGGGCCTTTTCACATTACTCGGTACGACTTCGGATCGACATTTTTCTCGGCATTTTTAGCTTACCGAAACGATTCCGCGTTGCTGTGTTTTTCACACTTGTGGGAATACTTTCGGTGCGTAATCTTCAGAAACTAAGAAAACAAACATATAAAAGCAAACACAATATAAAATTTTAAAATTGAACAAATCACTCAATAATAACAATAATGTCTTCTAGTAAAGACGAAGATATTATAACTTGCTACATTTATAGCCGAAACGAGTTTTTTACTGACTTTGTTCTTCTTTTATTACGCCGCAAAAATGTATGCAGTAATTCCTCAAATTTTACTGACCGGTCTTACCGCGTTGCGGTATACCGAAATTAATCCGCTCTGATTTCATGTATGCAACACTAATGTGAAAGTGCCAATTGAAATACATGTGGTCGGTAAGCTCTCAGTTACTTTCGGTAAAAACCAAAAATGTCGATCCGATACCGCACCGAGTAATGTGAAAGCGCTCTAAATTCATTCAACTTTCAATAGCTGGTACTCTGAAAAAGCAATGTGCAATATGGAGTTGTGTAATGGTTGTAAAACTATCAATAGTACACATTACCATCGATAGTTTTTGATAGTTTTGAAAAAACCATCGATGGTCTTCGATAGTCTGAAAAAAAATAAAATATCGATACTATCGATAGTGCCATCAATAGTTTCCCAACTCTATCACTTACTACATATGTTTTGATTTGTTTACAATATATGTATCTATTTATTTGTGTATAAACAAATGTTTAAGAAATTAATATAAGCGTGATAAATAAAATAAATAGTTTTCTTTAATGCTTTTAAATACTTTTAAATATTTTCTACTTTCTTTTTTTTAGTTTTTTTTACCGAAATAAATGCAAAGACGTGCAAAGCGAACAAATTAGACATTCGCCAGATTTTGACAGATCTAGCGAAGCGAATTAAATTTTTTCGCTACCGGCAATTCGCAAAATTCATTTTCGTCACTCATTCGACATTTGTCTGCGAATTCGCTGCAGATTCGCATCCCACAATTCGAGACCGCGAAGTTCGCCTAAATTTTCATTCGCTTCGCAAGTGACAATATACGTATTATACTACAGTTGGCAAGGTGTATGGAAGGCTAAGGGCGCTATGGGCTACGCAACACTTCGTACCAACGCAAATCAGATCGCTAGTGGCAAAATCTTACTTACTTCCAACTCTACTATACGGGTGCGTGTTATATACAAGTTGCGATAGTACTTGTCGCAAAAAGCTAAATGTAGTATACAATAACATCGCTCGTTACATTTATAATATCAATCGCCGCGAACACATATCCGAATATGCCTTGAGAATATCAAGTATTTCGCTAGAATACCTTCTTAAGTTACGATGCTTATTATTATTGCATAAGCTTATTGTAAATGGGGAACCTAAAAATCTAATTGAGCGTCTTAAATTCACACGGTCGACCCGCTCCACGCAACTATTGCACATAAAATTTAATTTCCGTATATCTGAACGTCAATTTTTCGTCTTCACAGTTCGTCTTTGGAACATCCTACCTATGGGGACTCGAAATATCAGCAACACATTGCATTTTAAAAGAGAAATTCTGCGCTACTTTTCTAGATAAACTACATACATCTAATTCTGTAAATTTCTGTCTCTGTCCTTCTCCTTCTCTTCTATCAACCTCTCTTATAAATTTGTATTAAAGTAATTATATTTTTAATTGTATTTATGTATAACATCATGCACTGTAAATATAACTTATGGTTGTTGTGCATGATATTTTAAATAAATAAATAAATATTTCGAATTCGTTGCAATTAAAAAATAAGTTAAAAGACTGATATCATTTGACGTAATTTCCCTCTTCACCAATATCCCATTGCACCTAGCAATACGGACAATTATGCAGAAATGGACATCCTTACACAAAGAAACCAACCTTTCGAGAAAACAATTCCTTGACATTATAGATTTCTGCATAAATATCAAATAATAACGAAATATGTAGATGATATTTTCGCTATTGTAAAAACTAAGGACGTGGAAGACATACTGACAGTACTTAATGCACAACATAAAAGGATTCAATTCACTGCAGAAAAAGAAAAAAATAACAAAGTTGCCTTCCTAGAAATAGAAATCCATAAGGTAAATAACAAACTCTTGACTAATTGGTATACGAAGCCTATGGCGTCCTCGAGGATGATCAATTATCATTCTAACCCCACCTGGACCCAAAAAGAAAACACATCAATAAACTTTATGGCCCGGTTTCACCAACCATACTTAAGTTTAGTTTTAGTCACGACTTCAGTTAGTCGAGATTCCGTGCTAATATAATTTTTCGGTTTCACCAACAGGGGGACTAAATAGTTTTGCATGCAACAACCCTATCTGCTGTTTTGTCGAATTGTAGCAAAAAGTAGTCTATTTTACGCCGATTTGGCTGGGTTGCTACCTGTTATAAATAATTTATAAATCGTTGAACTTAAAAACCGCCAAAATTAGAAATTCTTTCAATAATGTATAAAAAATCGTTTTTTAATGCTAGTGAAATAAACAAATTAATGGAGATTTGTTTAAAATATAAAAATATTATTGAGTGTAAAAAAACTTATGTTTGCAGCAGCAAAGAAAAGGAAGCTGCGTGGGAGAAAGTGGCATATGAATTCAACGCCACAAACGAAATCCCTCGCGATTCAAAAGAACTCAAAAAGAAATATAACAATGTAAAATATTCGACAGAGAGCAAGGCAGCTGAACAAAGAAGTATATATTCCACTGGCGGTGGTCCCGGAAAACCAGGGTACGGAAAAACTCACTCATGAACGCTCAAAAATACATTCTACTCATATCACAAACAAATATTCAAAGAAAAATGTATAAACACTCAAATAACGAGCGAACTAACGCACAACAGCAATCGATCGCTCATAGCGGTGGCAATAAACTCAATGCATAAATTCACTCAAAAATGAATTATCGTACAATTTCTCTGGTAAATTCATTCTATGAGTTTATTTTAGCGCTAGCGATCATTTTTTGAGTTTATCATTTTTGATCGCTCTTTGAGTTATCATTTTATGCGTTCACAAGGGTTTTTTGTGAGGTTTAAGCAGTTAATGGCATCGTGAAGGCGCAGTTTTTGGATGATGGCGTGCGTTTATTAGATGATAAATATGATATATGTATGTATGTACATACATATGAATGCATTTGCGTACGTATATATGTATGTATGTACATATGTATGTATATATTTATAATATTTTAAAAAGCCTGAGGTCTTATAGCGATATATATGTACATATGTATATTGAAGTTGCACTTTAACAATTTTATTATGTATTTATTCAATCTAATAAAAAGTTTATATATGTATGAGTTTACATACATATGTATGTATTTGTATTCATTCGACACATACATACATATGTATGTATATGCATATGAAATAGGACGTTATTGAAAAAAATTCTGAAATAAGACGTTTTTCAAACAATTTTTGAAATAGCCGTCGATATGTAGTCTAGGTATATAAATATTTTATTTAACATAGCTACCTACATCTTTAGATTTTACTTTAAAACTGGAATTGAACAACTGAGCGTACGTTCAAAATACATGTTCGGATTTTATTAAATTGTACATATGTATGTATGTATGTATATAATATTAATGCATGCACATATGTATGTCTATTCAATAATGGAATGCGGGTAATGATATTTTCCATTTCGAATATATATACATAGTACATGTGTACAAATAAATAAAATGCGAACTTATTTTTTTAACGCTCAATTGTTGTATTCTAGTTTTCAAGTAAGAACTAAATACATACATATATATGTAGGTATTTATGTTAAAAAAAATATTTAACAACCCTTAACTCATACATATAGATTACAAATGTACATAAATATATATGTAGGTACATCGGTATGTAAATATAAATTTTTATAAATATTAATTTAAATAAATTGAATAATTTAATTAGTTTGAATAAATACATACTTAATCAAATTTAAACTCGATATACCTACATACATATACATACCTATCGCTATGGGAGCTAAGGCTTTTTAAAATATTATAACGTTGGCTTCGTGAGCAAATGTGCTAAGTCCAATTTTTTTCAAAATTGAGATTTTAATGCAGTAAGATAGTACAACTAAAAATACGTCGTCTGCCAAAAAAAAGTTACCATAATGTCTGTTTTTCATGGTGTAATGCAGTGTTAAGCAAATGTGCTAAGTCCATAAAAAAATTTTTTTTTCAAAAATCTACGTGCTAAGTCCAGGTGAAAATGAGAAATTATTAATTTTTTTAAATTTGTTTTGTAGAATGATAAAGAATTGTTACTACTTTGCTTTAATAAACATGGCTTGGGAGTGTAAACGTTAATAACACTGGATCACAAAATGAAATTTTTTGTCTGTACTTTGGACGTGACTATCTTATCTATATGTAAAATCGATCGCTGATTCCGAAAATCGGGTTCATTTTTAATTCTATGAGAAGGTTTTTGAGATATCGGCAATTTACCGTTATTTGGCCAATGGCTCCACTTAATTCTGTTTATCTCTTTACCGCAGTACATTTTGCTCTAACTCTTATAGTTTCTAAAATATTGACGATTCAATTTGAATTTTTTCGATTTTTTACGATTTTTTGAAGAAAAAATTGATTTTGTCATGCAATATCTTTAAAACCAATGTTTTCACCTTCGGTTTTACTCCTTTACCTGAAGCTCTATTCTATTGGGAAAAATATAAGCTATCAACGATGAAAATCCATGGTAAAATGGAAAAGTTATAGGCGATCAAGTAAATTCAGCTAAGTCGCGCAATGCCTCTGCACGGGTATATTTTATGCATGTTATACCCGTAAATGGGCTTGTATCTACTGCGCTGCCAATGTGCTGCTACTGCAGCTGTTTAGGTATTGGTACAATATGCATAGAATGTGCCGTATAGCGGCATTGCGCGATTTGGCTGTATTTATATGATCGCCTATAACTTTTCCATTTTACCACGGATTTTCTTCGTTGATAGCTTATTTTTTTGGTAATAGAATGGAGCTTCATGTAAAGGAGTAAAACCGAAGGTGAAAACATTGGTTTTAAAGATATTGCCTGACTAAGTCAATTTTTTCTTCAAAAAATCGTAAAAAATCGAAAAAATTCAAATTTAATCGTCAATATTTCAGAAACTATAAGAGTTAGAGAAAAATGTTATAGGAGCGATGAAAAGGAAATTTAATTTTCTTTCGTTTGGTTTAACCTCGAGGAAGATATATTACTGCGGTAAAGAGATATACAGGATTAAGTGGAGCCATTGGCCAAATAACGGTAAATTGCCGATATCTCAAAAACCTTCCCATAGAATTAAAAATGAACCCGATTTTCGGAATCAGCGACTGATTTTACATATAGATAGGATGGTCACGTTTAGAGTATTTTTTGGCTGTAGAGCAGTGTAATTTGTGGGAGTGGCTAGCTTTCCCACCAATTTGATATGCAAACTAGTTTGCGGTACTTTTTACATTTTTATTATACATTTTTACATTTTATTGTATTTTCTATAGAGAGGGTACAGCATAATGTGGGCGTGACCACACCCATTATCAACAGTGTTATCTCTCATCAGACCAAGCCTAAAATATTCTCGTTAGTGCAAAATTTCATCCCTTTATAAGATGCCACGTTACACGTCACAAGTTTCCAAAGGGAGTTTTACAATTTTTTTTTAAGTATGCGTGGTTACAAACCGATTTTGGTAAAATTTTATTGCAAGTAATAAAATTACATATGTACCTACACCAAGTTCCGCCGTAATATATCAATTATTTGTCGAGTTATGGGCTCCGAAATCTCTTAGATTCACGATGCCACGCCCATTTTAAAAAACATGTATGGTTTCTCTTTTTGTCCATAGTTGGACTCATGCCGCAAACTTTCAATGAATTATCTTCATATTTGACAAAGAAGTCGCTTAAAATGTTCTTATTAGGCCACTTTATAGTTCCAATATATAAAAGTGGGCGTGGTCGTCCACCGATTTGGACAACTTTTCGTCCAATCGTGTGCCTTAGCAAGTAAATAACGCTTTCCAAATTTCAGCTATATATCTACTACCGTTTCTGAGTTATTGATGACTTATAAAACTTTTAGAATTTATCCTGTCATAAGTGGGTGTGGCACCGCCCATTTTCGAGAATTTTAATTTATTTCTTTATAAAGCGTAAGCTCATTGCATGGATGGAATTTCATCCATTATCACTTTTTGCGTGTTTTTCGATATATACTATATAGGGAAAGTGGGCGTGGTCATAATCCAATTTCGCCCATTTTCAATACCAACCTTTCCTGTCTAGTTAGGAGCCTCTGTACCAAATTTCATCAAAATATTTAAATTTTACTACGTACAGTTGAGTATAATAATTGTGAGAAAATGTGCTAAGTCCACCTAAAAAAAACAAAATCATAGAAAGCAAATGTGCTAAGTCCTAAAGAAGCTCATAACTTTGTACAAGCTTTATATTAAAATGTGCCGATAACTGGTATTTTAGCACCACCATCTGAGGAAGAAAACTGCATTTTCAGACTTTTAAAATAGTAACAACAAAAAAAGTTAGGAGGTTTTTTGTCTCTCCTGAAAAGTTACCACAAATGGACTTAGCACATTTGCTCACGAAGCCAACGATAAATATGTACATACATATGTATGTACATCCATATATACGTACACACATGCATGAATATGTATGTACATACATACATACATCATATTTACCCTGCAAAAAATGCGATCACTCCGGGATACATCCGGGACAACTCGCAAGGGAGCATGCGATTACTACCCATTTGTATCTCTTTATATGGGTTGAAGTGATCTCTTTTGTTTGAGCATGTCCTATGAAGAGACTAATTGTACCCAGTTTGTACCCGAACGGGTAGCAAAAGCGCACAATTGTACCCGTTTTGTACCCGAACGGGTAGCAAATGCGACACATCCATTTGTGCGACTAATTGTACCCGTTTGATACCCTTTCGGGTACAATTCGTCTACAATTAGTATACATATGTACCCGTTCGGGTACAATTGGGAACAATTGTAGCCTAATTGTACCCGAAAGAGAGCGCTCCCGGACAAATCTTTTTAGAGACTCGTCGCACACTTTTTTGCAGGGTATGGTCTAATAAACGCACGCCATCATCCAAAAATTGCGCCTTCACAATGCCATTAGCTGCTGCACAACAAACCCTTGTGAACGCATAAAATGATAAACTCAAAGAGCAATCAAAAAATGATAAACTCAAAAAATGATCGCTAGCGCAAAAAATTATAAAATAAACTCATAGAATGAATTTTCAAAAAATGAATTTTCAAACGATCTCTCATTTTAAAATGAATTTATGTAAGAGTTTATCGCCACTGCAGAGACCCATCGATCGCTGTTGACGTACGTTCATTAGCGTTCGTTGTCACTGTGTATTTGCGCTCATGAGAGCGTGGCATAGCTCAGAATTATAGAGTGATAATTCGTTTGAGTGAGTTTATTTTGAGCGTTCTTCGCACCCTGCGGAAAACTCATCTAACAGATGTTGAGGGTAGGATGATGGCTATGCTCAATGAGAAGGAAATTGAAGGAATTCAAAACGACTGTGACTCAGACGCAGTGCAACCGCCTGCTCATGGTAAGTTGTTTACACTGCATATGGGCATTTTCTGGGCGCTTCGGACCGAATGTTTGCCCGACGTGTGTTTATAGCGTCCGGAACGCGTTTAAGTGGTCGAAACAGAGGCATAAACTAAATTTCTGTCGCTAACATACTTTAATCATTAGCCGTGGCCTAAATCTTTCCTTTTATCATAAAACGATACAATATTTCGCGATATTTCTGCCTCAAAATTTCAAAAAATCGTGCGAACATTCGGTCCGAAACGCCCAGGAAATGCCCATATACAGATGCACATAAATATGGAAATATATAAATACATATATCGCTAGCTTAGAGTGCAAATTGTGTAAGTCCTTTTTTCAAACTTTCTAGTAGAGACAAAAAACAAAAAATAAAAAAAATTCGAAATGAAAAAAAAAATTCTGTTAGTGTAAAATGTTGGACTTACACAATTTTCTTCGTTTTTTGGACTTACACAATTTGCGTATCACTGAATAACAACGAGTAGAAATATGACAAGTATCACAGACTTGTTTAGCGTGGTGCGTATTTGATTTTTCTAGCGTTCTACATAAAAATACACTTTTTCATAAAAATGGACTTACACAGTTTGCACTCTAAGCTAGCGATATCTATATCTATATGTATATGTATTTATTGAGTTTAATTTTTTTATACTTACAGCCACTGAAAGCAACAACTCTACATCCACATTGGAAACCCCGATGTCTGGATTAAAAAAACCAATGAGCGGAGCACTGTGGACCCCGCAAAAAGTTTACGGAAAAGGCCCAAAGACTACGACGTGGGACCATTTACCATCCGTGAAAACTAAATGGTCATAGGCCAAACTTGAAGCCGAAGTTTTCTTAGCGAAAAAGGAAGAAGAGAGGGGAATCTACAAATGGAGATCATGCTAGAAAGACACGAATTGGATGTTCTGCAACAAAAAGAATGCCAAGCCGTAGAAATGGAAATTTTGAACATTAGGTTGGAGAAAGAAAAATTAGAGCTAAGAAAGCTTATCAAAGCAACATCCCGTGCATGGGAATGATATCGAGCCATGTGTGCTGAAAAGATGTATCAACCAGAATGCAAATTTTAGTTTTTTTAACGTTCTTTTTATTCATGCCACTATCACGAACACCGTCGGCAGTACCGAAATGAAGTTTTCGGCAAATCGGCATTATGACAACCGACGGAGCGCCGAATCTTTCGAAGTTCAGTAAATCGATATTATGAACACCGAATGAACGAACATTTTGACAGTTTTTCATGTCGAAATTAGCCGCAAGTATTTGGTTGCGGCGATATTAACAAAATATCAAAAAATTACAATAAAAGTTTAAGTAAATTGTGTAAATGCATGTATGATATTGGAATAAGTGTAATATATGTAAATACATTAATCAACCGGTCGCAAGAAGCCACAAACATGGCGTGGGTCCATTGCATTTTCCACCGCGATTGAATTGCTGTTATATGCAAAGAAAAATTTCAAAGAAAAAATTGTGAAATAATGATAAGAAGAGTGATTTACGTGTGTTCGTAGGTTTTGGAAATTAAAATATATTTTCACCCAAGAATAAGAATGCATTTTCTGGTGTATTACCAACAATTTACCATTTCAGTAAAAACTTTCGTCTCAATAAAGACGCGTTCAAATAAATATTGCAGGTGGTGGAAGGTCGGCTTCAGTATAATGCGCCCGCCGTATTTATTTTCAAACCACTAAGAATATTTCAATGAGTCCTTCAGGAAAAGTTCTATGAATGATAATTTTACTAGTTATAACACTCCCGACTACGCAAAATTACTGTAAATCTCTCCAGATCTAACTCCAGAAAGAGAGTTCTGTCGGCTGAGGGTTACTTTTCAAAGCGCGGCGGCCTTCGAAATGCGTGTCTACGCAAAAATACTGTGTTTGTTATTAATGAATTATAAGTTTCCGCAAGATTTCGTTTGCATTTTAGTGATCTATCGCCAAAAAAAGAAACGAAAAATTCCGGTGCCGGGTACATTGTTATTGAAATTTTCCCCTGTTTTTGTATACAATTTGCTTTTATGTAGTTCAAAATAATTCTATGAAAAACAGAAAAAAGGACAAGGTAAAGATTTCTTTCACGCAAAATTAAGACTATTTTTTTTTATTTTCAGCCTGTAATTAAATTTACGCGTGTTTACTTAAAGTATAAGGATTGCTATGATCTCTCAAAAACTTTCTTTCGTTCAGAGAAATCCTTTGCTCCACTTCCTCTACTAATAAAGCTGCTATCGCAATAGAATCCATTATTTTATTATTTTAATAAATTGTTTTTAGTAAAAATGTATTTGGTTTTATCAAAAAGATAAGAAACCTGAGAAAAACCCGCTCAATTTTGCATCAGCATTTGGTAGCGCTAATTCGAACATAGTTAATATAATGTGCAACACTTAACTTCGAACCAACGGGGTAGCTGATACGATTTTCGACGAGTTCGGCACCGTGGCTTTCGGTGTTTCGGTATTTCGTTCAGTGTTCGTGATATTGGCATCAATTTACTACATATACATACATATATTGCCATGAAATTTCGTACTTAATGCAATTAATTCCATTTTCATATGTTTTCGTTCATTCCTACGTCTTATTATTTATTTTATATTAAATTATTTTATAATAAGAAATTATTTCGTCGTACTATACGAAAACTAGCATATTTAAAATTTCTGACGAAAGCTGGCAATTAAAAAATTTTGTACGAAAAGTAGCAAGTTCGCCTTTTGGCTGTCGAAAAGTAGACCTTTCAATTCTTGGCCGACGAAAAGTAGTTAGCAGTAATTATATACTGTTTTTACATTAAAATTGTTGTTGTTTAAACCAAATTGGTAGTTTTCGTCAGCCAAAAATCGAACTTGTTACTTTTCGTCAGCCAAAAATTGAATGTGCTTCTATTCGTCAGCCACAAAAAATCGATTTGTACATACATACATACTTACCGTCATTTAAAGTGCAAAACCGCGTATCGGCCAAGCGAAATACTGCGTAATTAGATTTCCCCAAAAACACATTCCTGGAGTCCGCCCCATCCATTCATACAATAATTTTGACGCGTTGTCCAAAGTTCAAAATTCTTGTATGAGTGGATGGGGACAGACCCCAGGAATTTGTTTTTGGGGAAATGTCATTTTTGGCAAAAATGTCATTTACGCAGTTTTGTACTTGGCCGATAAGCGGTTTTCCTTTTTAAATTACGATATGTATGTACATACATATATCATTTTAAAATGGATTATTTACAACTTTGAGAGATGTGTGAATGCATATTGTGTGTATGTTTGTAAATACATACATATAGTCGTTTAAACTTCGTAACCGCTTAAGCCATATTTCATAACCGCCTAAGCGGCACTTTTGCCAAAAATAAAATTGCCAATAATTCAATTTGTTCATACTTTTATACGAAAAATAAATTTTCATTTACTTCAAGAATGTCATAACGTAGGATAGACGGTTATAAAGTTTAAACGGCGATATGTATGTATGTATGTAAATATTAATGTGAATGTACATATGTACCTTTTAATTTCAAATGTACATACATACATATGTGCGTCTATTGTATATTTGTATGTGTTTATGTAGTAGGTATAATCGTGTATAAAAATGTACATACGCGTATGATTCATACACAAATGCATATGTGTTGCATTTACTGTTTGTGTTATTTTTAATAAAAACATTTATAAGAAATAAAAATTTATTGTGTGCTTATTAACGTTACGGTTAAAGTTTGCAAATAAAAGAAAATGTTACGAAGAAATTTCATCAATTCTCAATTCAATTTATGGCTTGTGGCCACAGATATAAGCATGTATCTACATGCAGAACTCTTATTATGATGCTGTAACTGTAAACGATTACAAATTACCAAAATATGATTCTATTAGTGATTTTCTCGTCTGGTTATTTCGAGAACGTCCTTCGGTTGAGCGATTTGGTGGAACATTTAAAACAACCGTTACAGCATCATTAATTTCAGATAAAAGAGGCGGAGCAGTTTTGTCATTAAAATTTAGACAAATATTGTTCAACACAGCTGTAGCTACAATAAAATAAGGAATTTTCGTGACTTTCAAGCGAATCCCCAATGATAGTATGGGAAATCTGCGTTTCCACACACCGTAAGAGCGTTCTACACAATTTCGAGTTCTAATCTGTGACTCATTATAAAGACATTCGGCTCTGTTTGAACAATTTAAGAGCGGTGTTAATACAACGTTCGTGTTTTCATAACCACTATCAGCAAGAATGACAGAATGTCTAAATTCTGCCGTTTCTAACCGATAACAAATACGCGAATTACGAAAAATCCTAGAATCGTGAACAGAACCTGGCCAACGGGCAACAATATCTAGTATTTGAAGGCTGCTGTCGCATATTGTTTGAACATTGAAAGAGAAAAAACCTTTCCTGTTGCGAAATACTTCACCATCATCTCCACCTGTGTAGAAAATATAATATATGTAAATATTTGTATTAGCCACTGCTATGGGGAATTCACCTGGCGAAAGGATTTTCACATGCGTGCAATCCATTGCTCCAATTACATTCGGAAAATTTGAAACTGCTCTAAAAGCAATCTGTCTTTCCAAACACTCGCATTCCGTTTCAGGCATTTTAATAAAATCTGTTCGTAAGGCAGCAATATGATGAGTTACAAGTGTAATTGCACGTGATGCACTTGACTTCGAAACGCCGTAAATATCTGCCACAGTTTGTTGAAAAGACCCTGTTGTATAAAATCGAAGTGTAATGAAAAACATTTGATGTGGCTGCATAGCATTGTTGCTGACCATGAAAATAAAATTTAGGAACTTCATCACATTAGATAATGCCATATTACTGTGTTCCAATAAAAATTTTGTCTTTTGTTAAAGAAAAAAGAAACCAGGCCGCATCTTTGCACACTCGGAGGCGATTTCGGAAGTCAACATCATCATAGTGGTGAAAAAGTCCGCACGTTCTTTTATTATTCTCTTTCGCCGCAGAACTATTGCTTGTAAAACATCACAATCGAAATCGCTTTCATCAGAATCAATTATATTCATTATTTTATTAATTAATTTACATTTCACAAACAAAATGGAATCTACACCTCAATTGTTTACATTTTATTTCCATATGTTATACAAGGTTGTTGTATTTGCTCAAATGTAGCAAATGAGTGTTGCCACAATTTTAATTACACACCACAGCAACACTATAGTTAGTCTAGTTTAAGTCGAGTCAATAGTTGACTAACTCGTGACTAAGTTGAGAACGAATGGTGAAACCGAATACATCAAAATTGCGACTAAACTAAGCTATGTATGGTTGGTGAAACCGGGCCTATAAAGACGGTTTACGCACTGAGCGACCAGGCGTTCATAAATCGAAAACATTCTACACAAAAATGGTTATCCAACAAAAATAAAAGCGAGATGGATAACAACAACAAAACGTATGCAAACAACGAACACAATAGACGTAGAAACAACGAACAAACACACAAACAAAATATTTAGAGGAGTGACATATATACAGGGGTTAACAGACAACAAAAACTTAAAGAAATGTATACCAAACGAAAAACTTATATTTGCACTCAAACCTTTGCTCGATATATTTTTAGCCTAACAATGAAAAAGTGTTGCCAGGTGAAATCTGAAATTTCCATTGGAAAGTCTGACATTTCTTAGCATAATCGTACTCAGAACGTTTTGGCGTACGACCATCATTTGTGTTGTTTAGGGTGACTTGAAAAATTTAATTTGGCAAAAAAATGGAATTAACTCGTGAAAATTTTCGTGCGATCATTTTTCACATATTTCGACGTGGATTATCACGACAAGAGTGCATTTATGAATTTAAATCTTTATATGGCGATGAAGCACCATCCTATGACACTGTGAAAAATTGGTATAATGAATTCAATGGTGGCCGACGCTCGCTCAAATACCAATTCCGTGAAGGTCGTCCAAAAACGGCCGTTGAGCCAGAGAACATTGATGCCGTGCGTGAACTCATAATGCAAGATCGCCATGTGACATACCGTAAGATAGAGACATCCTTGGACATTTCTCCCACAAGCATACATTCGATATTGCATAAACACCTGGTCGTAAAATAGGTTTGTTCTCGTTGGATCCCGCACAATTTGACTGTCGCTCAAAAAAAGGCTCGTGTCGATTGGTGCAAAAAAATGTTGCAAAAATACGATCGCGGTGCTTCAAAGGACGTTTATAAGATCGTCACGAATCATGGATATATGCGCATGAACCCGAAACACAACAACAGTCGACCGTGTGGGTCTTCGAAGATGAGTCAAATCCAACGAAAGTTGTTCGTGGAAGAAGCACTTCGAAGCAAATGATCGCCTGTTTCTTCGGCAAATCTGGTCCTGTGGCGACTGTTCTGCTTGAGCAACGGAAGACGGTCAATTCTGAATGGTACACCACAATTTGTTTGCCTGAAGTCTTTGGAGAAATTCGAGAAACGAACAAGAGAAGACAAATCATTGTTCACCATGACAATGCGAGCTCTCACACATCGGCTCAAACCAACGCCTTTTTGGCGGGCAAAAACGTCGAATTGATGGGTCATTCATGCTGGAGAATACTTTAAAAAACAATAAAACTATTTTTGATGATTAATATTCGCATTTTCATTATTAGGCTAAAAATATATCGAGCAACCCTCGTATATGAAATTAGATGGAAAGGTAATAAAGATGAGGTTTGTAACAAAACGTACATAGGCACTACAAAACGTGCAATAGGTGTTAGAATAGGCGAAAATAAATCAGACGTAAGAAACAAAAAATCAGCAACAGCATTAGCGCAACACTTAACGAATATGGGACATGCAGCAGACTTTGACAATGCAAGAATATTGGACATAGAGGGACGAACAAAAACAAGATTGACACTGGAAAGTCTGCGCATACAAGAACGAATAAGAAACGCAATGAACTTTAAGGAAGACGTTGACAACATAAGTGGCGCCTACAGAGCAACAATAACGAGAACGAATGACAATAGGAGATAAAAAGTGCAATTTTTATGTAGTATACGTATGTTGATTATAGTTGTGATGTGAAGTGTATTTTAAATATTTTAAATGTAAGTCATTTTAAATGTCGTCTTAATGTTTTCTATTTTATCTAGAAATTTTAATTGTAATTATTTAAATATTAATGTGTTGTGTACTTTTTAATTTTTTACAATTTCAAATAAATTAGACTCCCTGAGGAAGGCGATGACAACGCCGAAACGCGTAGGAGAATAAAAGAAACTTTTCGTTTGCTTTTCTTTCGACTGGCCAAAAAGCTATATTAACATATCATAAATTAATTGAAATCTATGGCCTTAAATGGATACAAATCGTATTTTAATTTGCTTTCGAACGAGGTACTGCTTGTGATTATCCCACTTGTAACGTTAGCGAAAAATACTTTTGAATGAAGTGATACCCAGAAAAACACAAAATTACGCATCATCATATGTATAACCATAAAAAAATTAAAAAAAAAAAAAAGTTTTGAGGTCAGGAATTTCTTGGTATTTTAATCAAATTAATTATTTGTAAAGTAGTGTAATCAATAACTTTTTGGTTGCTTGTTTTTCCGACAGGGTAGGAATATGATGTATTGTGGAACGATTTTCCGTCATCCCTTGTCAAGTTTGGTTTGGAGACAAACCGGTTTCGGCTAATATGCGCCATCTTCAGTGTCTTCTTTCGTTCTGAGTTATTTTGTGTAAGTTCGATAGTATTTATAGTAACTAACTTCCGTCGTTTTGTTCAGGTACTTCGTGTTCATGTGATGTGTTCGTGCATTCGTGCGTGTGTGTGTGTGTGAGTCTGTGTTGTGTGTTTAGGTATGCAAATCTATTTTTTGTCATATTTTCATTATTGTACCCTCATTAACCAAGTAGGTAAAAGTCCGTTATTGTCCGTTTGTGTGTTGTTTTGTTTATGTCGGTTTTAGGTCTTTTGTCCTCTTTCGGGTATAGTAGCTTAAGCGGTTCAAATAATGTATCCGATGCGGTGTTTATTTGTTCATTTATTATTTTACCTACGAATGTTTTTTGTTTGTATATCTCCATATTTTCTAATATGTTAAGTCGTCTTCCTTTATGCTGTATGTGGAGAATTTTAGCTGTTTTTCCTATTTTCATGGGTGTACACTTGTTTTCTGCCATGTGGTTGGCGAAATTTGATTCCACTGTCGTTGATGATTTTCTTATTGTAATCCCTTATGTGTTCTCGA
The DNA here is from genome assembly GCA_960531455.1 of Urophora cardui. Lineage (NCBI taxonomy): Eukaryota > Metazoa > Arthropoda > Insecta > Diptera > Tephritidae > Urophora > Urophora cardui. The sequence continues at coordinate 53,456,276 of OY482671.1, forward strand.
TATCTCGTCTTGATTTGGCGTCCTGTTTGTCCTATATAACTGTTTTGGCATTCGCAAGTCAATTTGTATACGCCTTGGTTGTCAAAGAGGTCTTCCTTGTTAATGTTGTTTCGTAGAAGTTTTCCCATATTGTTCCTCGTTTTAAATGCTGCATTAATGTTATATTTTTGGAAAACTTTAGCCAACTTGTAAGATGTTGCTCCAGTATATGATAGGACTGCCCATTTCTTCTCTTCTTTTTCTTTGGTTTCTGACTTTCTTGAATTTATGTTTTTTTGTATTTTCTTCACTAAACTTTTTTGATATCCGTTGTTCTCTGCGATTGTGTATATTGTGCTCAGTTCCTTGTTGTAAGCTTCTTTTCCTAACGGGGTTCGTTCAAGTCGTGTTAATAAATGTCTGAAAGCGGCGTTCTTGTGCTGTTGAGGATGGTTAGATTTATTGTGTATTATTGTATCTGTTGCTGTGGGTTTTCTGTATATTTCGTAAGTAAATTTGTTAGTCTCTTTGTTTATTTTAATTGTTAGGTCCAGGTAGTTGATTTTTCCATTTTTCTCTGTATCCATAGTGAATTTTATATTTTTGTGTTGGCTGTTGAGGTGCTCCAAAATTTGTTCTTCTTTATTTTCCGATATTAGGCAGATGATGTCATCTACATACCTGGCATAAAAATTTACTCCCAAATTTGCCGTCAGTTCTTCCATATAAATTTCTTCCAAATGTTGCATAAATACTTCCATAAGGATAGCTGATGTGGGGCTACCCATGCCTAGTCCGTGAGTTTGTCTGTATATTTTATTGTCAAATTTAAAATAATTCTGGTCCAGGGTTACTCTCAGCGTATTTACTATCTCTGTAGCAATGTCTTTGTTCGTTTTCTCTGTCAGTATTTTAGTTAAAGTTTTTAGTGTTTCTGTCGTTGGTATCGAAGGGTATAGATCCTTCACGTCAAATGATACCAGTTTTGAGTCCTTGGGTACGTTCAGGTTGTTCAGTTTGTTGACTAGTTCCGTCGTGTTTTTGATTGTGTATTTATTGGATAGGTCTAGTTTCTCGGTTAGTAGCTTGTTTAGATGTTTTGATAGTCTATATCCTGGTGCCGACTTATGGTTTACTATTGGTCGCATAGGTGTTCCTGCTTTGTGGATTTTAGGTAGTGCGATCAGTGACGGGGCCGATGGATTCATTGCTGTGAGAGTGTAGGTCATCTTGTTGTCTATTATATTCTTTGCTTGTTTTATTGCACGCTTTATTGCCATTTGGTATTCTTCCGTTGGGTCTTTCCTTATCACTCGACAGCCCATTTCTTTGATGAGTTGACCCGTTTTCGCGGTGTATTCCTCTTCGTCCATTAGCACCGTTGTATTTCCTTTGTCTGCTTTTGTTGCTATCACCTTATTATCGATTAGTTTCTTCCTTAATACTTTTGCCGTTTTATTGTCGTCCGTTGCCATTTCATTTCCAGCAGCTTTTATACTCTTTTCGATTATGCGTCTGCATAGATGCCTTGCGTGCTCCTGTTCTTCGTTTGGTACTAGTGATATGGCCATCTCCGTGTCTGCAATAGTGTTCTCTACGTCTTTTTTTCTATCGTAGCTTTCGATATTGTACTTCAAACCTTTTTGTAGTAGCTCTGTTTCTTTGGCGTGATTGAAAGATTTGTCAAGTTAACAAATCTTGGATGGAATGATGTTTTGTTCTGTTGTGAGCCTTTTTTGTTGTTGTTTTGTTTTGTGTCAAGGTCCTCCAGTTTTTTGTATTTGTGTTCCATGGCCTTTTTGATCTCCTCCTTTATAGTGTCTAACGTTTCCATAAGGCAACGAACTAGGTTGTTTTCCATCAGCTCCAGGTGGATGCGTAGTAGTTCCTCATTTATGCGCTCCTTCTTTGCGTGTTGGTTCCTGATCTCGCATCTGAGGAAGCTGTTCTCCGCTTTCCGTATAATTTTGCGTTTATCCTCGCTGTTCACTTTGTGCCCTATTTGCGCGTATTTTGGAATGAGTTTGTTCTTTAGACATTCCTTATTAAACCATATGTTGGCTTTTGTGTTGTGTATTTTCTGTAGCCGCCTTTTGTATGCTGTCAGTAGAATATTAGTCCGGATTTGATGTGCCTGACTGGCATTATTAATAACTTTTTGGTTGCTTGTTTTTCCGACAGGGTAGGAATATGATGTATTGTGGAACGATTTTCCGTCATCCCTTGTCAAGTTTGGTTTGGAGACAAACCGGTTTCGGCTAATATGCGCCATCTTCAGTGTCTTCTTTCGTTCTGAGTTATTTTGTGTAAGTTCGATAGTATTTATAGTAACTAACTTCCGTCGTTTTGTTCAGGTACTTCGTGTTCATGTGATGTGTTCGTGCATTCGTGCGTTGTGTGTGTGTGTGAGTCTGTGTTGTGTGTTTAGGTATGCAAATCTATTTTTTGTCATATTTTCATTATTGTACCCTCATTAACCAAGTAGGTAAAAGTCCGTTATTGTCCGTTTGTGTGTTGTTTTGTTTATGTCGTTTTAGGTCTTTTGTCCTCTTTCGGGTATAGTAGCTTAAGCGGTTCAAATAATGTATCCGATGCGGTGTTTATTTGTTCATTTATTATTTTACCTACGAATGTTTTTTGTTTGTATATCTCCATATTTTCTAATATGTTAAGTCGTCTTCCTTTATGCTGTATGTGGAGAATTTTAGCTGTTTTTCCTATTTTCATGGGTGTACACTTGTTTTCTGCCATGTGGTTGGCGAAATTTGATCTCCACTGTCGTTGATGATTTTCTTATTTTCTTATTGTAATCCCTTATGTGTTCTCGATATCTCGTCTTGATTTGGCGTCCTGTTTGTCCTATATAACTGTTTTGGCATTCGCAAGTCAATTTGTATACGCCTTGTTTGTCAAAGAGGTCTTCCTTGTTAATGTTGTTTCGTAGAAGTTTTCCCATATTGTTCCTCGTTTTAAATGCTGCATTAATGTTATATTTTTGGAAAACTTTAGCCAACTTGTAAGATGTTGCTCCAGTATATGATAGGACTGCCCATTTCTTCTCTTCTTTTTCTTTGGTTTCTGACTTTCTTGAATTTATGTTTTTTTGTATTTTCTTCACTAAACTTTTTTGATATCCGTTGTTCTCTGCGATTGTGTATATTGTGCTCAGTTCCTTGTTGTAAGCTTCTTTTCCTAACGGGGTTCGTTCAAGTCGTGTTAATAAATGTCTGAAAGCGGCGTTCTTGTGCTGTTGAGGATGGTTAGATTTATTGTGTATTATTGTATCTGTTGCTGTGGGTTTTCTGTATATTTCGTAAGTAAATTTGTTAGTCTCTTTGTTTATTTTAATTGTTAGGTCCAGGTAGTTGATTTTTCCATTTTTCTCTGTATCCATAGTGAATTTTATATTTTTGTGTTGGCTGTTGAGGTGCTCCAAAATTTGTTCTTCTTTATTTTCCGATATTAGGCAGATGATGTCATCTACATACCTGGCATAAAAATTTACTCCCAAATTTGCCGTCAGTTCTTCCATATAAATTTCTTCCAAATGTTGCATAAATACTTCCATAAGGATAGCTGATGTGGGGCTACCCATGCCTAGTCCGTGAGTTTGTCTGTATATTTTATTGTCAAATTTAAAATAATTCTGGTCCAGGGTTACTCTCAGCGTATTTACTATCTCTGTAGCAATGTCTTTGTTCGTTTTCTCTGTCAGTATTTTAGTTAAAGTTTTTAGTGTTTCTGTCGTTGGTATCGAAGGGTATAGATCCTTCACGTCAAATGATACCAGTTTTGAGTCCTTGGGGACGTTCAGGTTGTTCAGTTTGTTGACTAGTTCCGTCGTGTTTTTGATTGTGTATTTATTGGATAGGTCTAGTTTCTCGGTTAGTAGCTTGTTTAGATGTTTTGATAGTCTATATCCTGGTGCCGACTTATGGTTTACTATTGGTCGCATAGGTGTTCCTGCTTTGTGGATTTTAGGTAGTGCGATCAGTGACGGGGCCGATGGATTCATTGCTGTGAGAGTGTAGGTCATCTTGTTGTCTATTATATTCTTTGCTTGTTTTATTGCACGCTTTATTGCCATTTGGTATTCTTCCGTTGGGTCTTTCCTTATCACTCGACAGCCCATTTCTTTGATGAGTTGACCCGTTTTCGCGGTGTATTCCTCTTCGTCCATTAGCACCGTTGTATTTCCTTTGTCTGCTTTTGTTGCTATCACCTTATTATCGATTAGTTTCTTCCTTAATACTTTTGCCGTTTTATTGTCGTCCGTTGCCATTTCATTTCCAGCAGCTTTTATACTCTTTTCGATTATGCGTCTGCATAGATGCCTTGCGTGCTCCTGTTCTTCGTTTGGTACTAGTGATATGGCCATCTCCGTGTCTGCAATAGTGTTCTCTACGTCTTTTTTTCTATCGTAGCTTTCGATATTGTACTTCAAACCTTTTTGTAGTAGCTCTGTTTCTTTGGCGTTGATTGAAAGATTTGTCAAGTTAACAAATCTTGGATGGAATGATGTTTTGTTCTGTTGTGAGCCTTTTTTGTTGTTGTTTTGTTTTGTGTCAAGGTCCTCCAGTTTTTTGTTGAGTTTTTTGTATTTGTGTTCCATGGCCTTTTTGATCTCCTCCTTTATAGTGTCTAACGTTTCCATAAGGCAACGAACTAGGTTGTTTTCCATCAGCTCCAGGTGGATGCGTAGTAGTTCCTCATTTATGCGCTCCTTCTTTGCGTGTTGGTTCCTGATCTCGCATCTGAGG